>RJWH01000053.1:1697962-1997198 GCA_004363575.1 Solenodon paradoxus
TCCAAGGATTGTTCAACATATGCAAATCAATCAATGTAATATGCCACATCAACAAACTGAAAATGAAAAACCATACAATCATATCAACAGATGCAGAAAAAAGCATTTGACAAGATCTACTCCCATTCGTGATTAAAAAATTCTTGTCAAAATACGAATTGATGGCACATGCATCATTATAATAAAAGCAATAGATGACAAGACGACAGCCAACATAATAATCAATGATGGAAAATTGAGAGCTTTCCCCTAAGATCTAGAATAAGATAAAGTTGACTACTATCACCACTACTATTCAACATAACTCTGGAAATCTCGGGTGGAGTAATAAGGCAAGAAAAGCACATTAAAGAAATTCAAGTTGCAAAAGAATAAAACTATAATAATTTATAGTTGATATAATATTATACCTTAAAGACTCCATGATTAAAAAATGATTGAAACAGTAAATGAACGTAGCAAAGTGATGGTATATAAAATCAAGACACAAAAACGCTAGAATTCACAAACTGTGAAGTAGAGGAAGGAGGAATTAAGAAATTCCATTCATAATAGCAACAAGAAAGAGAAAATACTTGGGAATAAACAACAAAATAAGGGAAAGACCTCTATAATGAAAATTGCAGGAACTTAATGAATGATACAGCAGAAGATAAAGAGAGTTGGTAAAACATTCCATGTTCATGGATTGGATGAATTAACACAGTAAAAATGACCATTTTACCTAAAGCAATATATAGGTTCAACTAAATTCCTATCAAAATCCCAGGGACAATCTTTAAGGAAATGCAACCATCAATATTGAAGTTTTATGGAATTTCATTAGACCTCGAATAGTCAAAGCTATTTTAAGAGAAAAAAAGAAAAGAAAAGAACAGTAAGGAAATCACCTCTGTGACCTCAACCTATATTGCAGAATGATCATCATAAAAGCAGTTTGGTACTGGAACAAAAACAGAAACATTGATTAGTGGAATCTCATTGAGAGCCCAGAACTAAACAAAAGAAATCTGGGGAAGAAAAGAGAGAGAGAAAGGAAGAAAGAAAGAAAGAAAGAAAGAAGAAAGAAAAATGAAACTACATTACTAATTATCATGATATTCAAAAATCAACTGAAGATGGATCAAAAACCTGAACATAAGAACAGAAACCATAAAATACCTTGAAGACAACGTGGGAAAAACATTCCATGACCTCGATTTCAAAGAGATCTTTGGGGAAGGAAGCACTCTGGCAAAAGAGGCCAAAGTAAAAATAAACAATTGGGACTATATCAAACTGAAGAATTTCTGCATAGCAAAAGAAACCACTAAAACAAAAAGATAATCCATGGAATTGAAAAGATATTCACCCAACATAAGATAGGAGCTTAATCTCCAAAATATATAAAAAGTTCACAAATATCAACTGTGAAAAAGCAAATGACCCACTCAAAAAATGGGTGAAAGAACTGAATAGACACCTATCTAAAGAAGACACATATATGGTTCACAGACAACTGAAAAAATGTTCTACATCATTAATCATCAGAGAAATGCAAATAAAACTACAATGAGATATTACCTCACACCAATGAGAGTGACCTATATCAAAACAAATAGAAATAGCAGGTGTTGAAGGGGATGTGGAGAAAAAGGAAACACCCTACACTGTTGGTGGGAATGAAAATTGGTGCAACCTTTTTGGAAAATATCATGGAAATTCTTCAAAGATCTACCATTAGTAGTACCATTAATCCTACACTTAGCCATATATTCAAAGCATACAAAATCTCTAATAAGAAAATATTTCTGCATTTTTTGTTCATTACAGTAGAGTTCACAGTAGCTAACACATGGATTCAACAAATATTGATGATAAAAAAAAGTCATCAAATAGGAATAGAATGCAGATACTACACCATAATAAAAGCAATCCATGACAAATCCACAAAAACTGAGAGTTCTTGCCCTCAAATCTGAAATAAGACAATAATGCCCACTCTCACGACTGCTATTCAATATAGTTCTGGAAATCTTGACCAAAGTCATTAGAGAATAAAAGCACATTAAATTAATCCGAATTGAAAAAGAAGACATAAAACTATCATTATTTGTAGGTGACATGATATTAAAAAATCTTAAAGACTGCACAAAAAGAGTAGCTAGAAACAATGAATGAATATAGAAAAGTTGCAGGATATATAATTAACCCACAAAAATCAGTAACATTCCTATAAGTAAACAATGAAGTAGAGGAAAAATAAATTAAGGAAGAAATCCCATTTATACCAATAAAGATAAAATACCTGGGAATAAACTTAACAAAGGAGGTGAAAGAGCTCTACAATGAAAACTAAAAGGGATTAACAAAAGAAATAGAAGAAGACACAAAAAATGGAAAAATATTCCATGTTCATGGTTGGAAGAATTAACAGTCAAAATAGTTTTTCTACCCAAAGCAGTTATAGATTTAATACAATTTCCATAAAAATTCTAGGGATATCGTTCAAAGAAATTGAGTCAACAATACTGAAGCTTGTTTGGAACTACACAAAGCTTCAAATTGTCAAAATAAGGAACAGTGGGGGAATCACACTACTTGTCTTCAAACTATATTATGGAGCAATCATCAAAGCAGTATGGTACTGGAACAAAAACAGACATACCTATTAGTGGAATATAGCTGAGAGTCTGAAATAAAGTCACACATATATGGATACTTAATCTATGACAATGGAGCCAAAAGCATATAATGGAGGAAGGAACATCTATTCAGCAAATGGTGTTGGGAATATCGGACACACATCTGCAAAAAAAAAATGAAATTAGATTACTCATTCCCACCATACACAAAAGCTCAATAAAAATGAATCAAAGACCTGGACATAAGATCCCAAACCATAAACTATCTAGAAGAAATTGTGGGAAAAACACTCCACAATATCAACCTCAAAGAGGTCATTGGAGAAGGAACATATATGGCAAGATAAATCAAAGTATAACTAAACAATCGGAACTACATCAAACTAAAAAGCTGACCAGAAGAAGAAACAACCACTAAAACAAAAAAGCAATCCAAGAAATTGGAAAAGATACTCACACACCGTATGTTACATAGGGGTTTAATTTAAAAAATATATAAAGAGCGCATGTGACTCTACAGTAAAAGAGCAAATGACCCATTCAAAAAATGGGCAAAATAACTGAATAGATACCTATCTAAAGAAGATACATAGATAGCCCACAGACACCTCAAAAAATATTCTACATCACTCATCATCAGAGAAATTGAAAGAAAAACTACAATGATATACCACCTCATACAAGTGAGAATGACCTATATCAAAAACTAGAAGCAACAAATGGAGAGGGTGTGGAGAAATAGAAACTCTGCTAAACTGTTGGTGGGAATGTAAATTAGTCCAACTTCTTCAGAAAATAATATGGAGAGTCCCCAAATAATGAAATGGATATACCGTTTGATCCAATCTCACTTGGAACTAGAGGGGATCATGTTAAGTTAAATAAGTCAGAAAGAAGAAAAGAATTATAAGATGGTTTCACTCATATGTGGAATATAATGAAACAAAACAAATGAACCAACTAATCCCAACAAAATTAATAGGAGCAAAGTCAGTGGATAAAAGGGAAGGGATTTGGGGAGGAGAGAAGGAAAAAGGGGAAAAGGTGGTGTTAAAGTGGTAAAAGGAGAACTTCAGTGGCAGGTGTGGTGTGAAATATAGATTGAGATGAAATTTCAATTTCCTAAAATGAATATAGCATTGTCAATAAAATAAATAACAAATGCATTTAAAGAATCCAACTGATTGAAATTATGTGTAAGTATATTATTTACAGTATATTTATTTAAAAATGTAGATAACAGATTTTATTAAGAAATATTTTTTTAAATTTAAATTTTGTCTATATAACCAATGGCTTTTAAAAGTGTTTGATCCATTAGTTTACTTTTTATCATGATTTACTAGTATATTCATTAATACTACCGTGAAACAGCCTAATTTCTTTTTATAAGAGCTCTGATGATAACTGTGAGCTAACAAATTCTGATAATAGCAAAACAATTGTATTTACCTGTAACAGATGGCATGTTAATATGCAAACAAAGAAAACAATACATTTTTCAATGAAGTGTGAATTATTTCTTGGGTATTTGGTGAGATCTTATTAACATTAATAAAATATCAGGACCTGGCACAATGACAATATTTCTAAAATCTGCTTGGAAAAATAGCACAGTAAATCTATGTTTTACTCTAAGAGATTTAAGAGACAATTATAAAACACTAGAAAATAAGGAAAAATTCCTTTTTCTATTTCAGTTTAGAACTTAAAGCTGTTATACTTTCCCAGTAGTAGAACAAAATACTCAGTTTTGTTTTTGAATGATCGAATTTGCCATTCCCTGGTGGCTTTTTCAGTCTGATAGTGATCTTCAGATCTTTGTAGTGAAAAAGAGACAAATTGCTTCGATGAGAAGTATTCCAGAAAATGAGCTACAATACTTGACCTAGTGTCAAGCTGCAGTCTGGTTGCAAAAAAGCAAATTTAATGATGCTAACCTTCAGTTATGATGGGGAAATGGAATATATTTCTTTATGCAGGACTGTTTTTCAGTATCACAGAACCTAGATGTTATGCAAAAGGATTAATGACTTAGCAGGAAAAAGATTTTAACCCTACTGGCTTCTAGCCAAAGCATGATCTATTACATTAGCATCAACAATTTGTAAGGTTTTGATTTCTAAATGAGAATACAAAAGACTTGGCAGAAGTATTTTGAGAACAAACAAAATCTTTCGTAAAGTCACAAGAAATTACTGGAAGATAAAATACGGTGTCTTTTTAATGTGAAGTAAAATGTTTCTCTTTGAAACTAGATTATCTAAATATCAATAGTATATAGTGAAGTATTAATGGCTTTATGTTAGTCAAAATTAGTATTCAAAAAATCTTGCCAAACACGTCAAGAAGAAGAGCAGATGGAGTTAAGATGATTCAGAAACTTCTGCCTAAGTTCTTGGATACATTAGCAAATAATCAAACATTTTAGAAAAATTAAAATATGTTCTGGTAAGAGATGTGGAAGAATGCCAGTTTCTAGAAAACAACTACATTATTTTAAGAGAAAAAACCCATATTTTTAAAGAATTACTATGGTATTTTATCCTGCAACTTATTAATTTAAAGATATATGTCCTATATATACATATAAATATACATATATACATATGTAATGAAGCAGAGTATATTAAAATAGAAAAACAATGACTAGTAAAATAAAATAGAGAAAATGTGGTATAATTCTGTAATCACAAACCTTTCATTCAGAGGTATTCTTAATATCCTGATAAAAATATAATTTTCATATTCAGAATTTAACAATGACTTATAGGTTATATTAAAAATCTATCTCCATAAAGTAATTTATACTTTTGCTATTACTGACTTTCCTTTTTATTATTGTCTATATCAGTTTCCTGAATTTAGCATGTTTTCAAGTAGATATTTGAGTGTGTTTTTATTCTCTGTTCTAGTTATTTATAATTTGGTGCTATGCTTTGCTACTAGATTTTAAAATTGGTGCCATATCATCAGTTATTTCTAGTTTTATTTCCAGACAAACAGTGCAGTTATTTCTCAGTCCACAAAAGATTATTTTCATAATACTGAACAAAGTATCTTTATTCCATGCGTTTTTGCAGTAGAATAGTAACATGATAAATGAACACTACCATAAACATTAATAACGGATAAACTTTTCTCATAATACATTGCATAATGTGAAGAAATTGTTTTATTTAATATTAAAGTATTTTTAAAGTATACTGAATTTTCTGTAGACCAGATGAAAATGATATGAAGGAAATCTTTTTCTTATTAACATATTAATATCTCATATTATGAATTGTTTTTAATAACCTAAGAATGTTCTGGCACCATTGCAAAAAAAAATAATAACCTTACTTGATCAATACATCACTGGAGGAACAAAATTCATTTTTGGTTGCTAAAAGAATTGAAACACTTCCCTAAGAACAGATTTGAAAACAGGAAGCCAATGTAGAGGAGAACTTGCTTTTTTTTTTTTTTTTCTTGAGAAACAAATTCTCAAATGTTTGTGAAATGGCTCTTACAACTTTTAATTGACATTTTTTGATACTGTTTTTCATTGGGAAATGGCTAAAGTTTGATGAAAATCAAATCAACTTATGGAATCAGTGATTTTCATTATTGCTAGATTTGAAAATATATATGTTGTTTGGACTTTGAAACTATTTTGAATCACATTTTCTTTTACCTGAATATTGATTTTTGAAGAACCACTTTCATTCACTTGATATCTAGTGCCCCAGATTCATTTCCCTGGACATCATTAGTATTTTTTAATTAGAATTTTTGACAATACCTGTATTTTCAGACAATTTCTATAATAATTGGAGGTTGAATAATCAACATAATATTTTCTTGTTATTTGTCATCTTGTTATTTATGTAATGAACAAATATCAAAAATAACAAGATTTCTTAAATTGTAGTTGATCCCATTTCTATCTCCATCTTCAGAAGCAACAAAATAAAGTGGAAATGATCAGTAAGTACCTTTAGAAATCTAGTTATGTCACTGCCAAAGAAACGGTCATAATAAGAAAACACTGAAAAGACAAGAAAGCTAATAATTTTTTTCATGACAGAAATAAAGAGAAAATAGTACACATTATTTTGAAGCAAGCAGAGAATATGTACAGTAGCTTTCTATTAAGTAGAAGATAGGGGCTAAGATACTGTTGTTTAGAAAGTAAAACAGATTTCCAAAGTTTCTTGCACATTTTTCACAGACTGCTTTTAGTTGATAAGTCTAGTGAACCAGGTCTTTATTCCAATTTGAGACAACCCCACAACTGGCTTCTGACCACTTGAGAATGGAGTCATTATCAGTGGGGACCCCTGAAAGAGTGGGTGATGGTAGTGTCAGGAACAAACAAGTCGAGGTAAACTGATTAGTCATTCCTCCTAGAAATGATTTACTTTTCTCTCTGTTTTCTGCTTCTTTGCTCTCAAACATTGTTTTGATTTCGACAGTCCCAAGTTTGGACATCAAGACTCAAGGTTATTCTCCAAGTTCTCAAGTTTTCTCCCGCTGGTTATCAATCCTTCTTTCGTTAAGATCCTCTAGAATTGATTTCTCTCATTAAGGGCACTAACTACCGCTGCTGCTTCCTACTAATGCTACCTATATGAAATTTTTTTTATTTATTTTACAATATTTCTTTTTTCTAAGATATTTAAAAATGATCCATGCCAGTTTGTTTTGAGACTTAAACATTTGACCTGTAATTTCTTTATTAAATATTCAAAAAAATCCATTATATTTAAGTTGCTATTCCAAATAGGAGTGATTAAGCATAATATTAATAACATTTCATCATATTTTAGGCACAATTTTTTAATTTAAATTTATTTAAACACAAAATCATTTCATCTCACCTGATCCTCAAAAAAGCCAAGTTTTCAACAGAATGAGTATTATACTTCTATTTACCTCTGGGATAGAAAATCTGAGTAGTGATAGAGGGTAATTAACACAAAGAAGTGTTTAGCTGAATTAACTAATTTTAATAAATGACTTAGACTTGTAAATTTAAAAGTTGATTCTCAAATTGAGTTCAAATAATAATAAAAAAAAAAATGCACATAAACCTATGTCTCCTGGGAGCTTTCTTCCTAAACAACTGCCAAAAGATATAAGGAGAAATGAAGGGTGTGACAATACATACATAAATCTGAATTATATTTGGATTTAAGAGGTCAATTATTCAGCTGCTGTTTCTATTTGAATGAACTTACACTGGAAAACATAGGGATAAGTTGAACTTAACGGTGATGAGCAGAGGAGCAGATAGTGTCAGAAGGGGCATAATGATCCTTGGTGGTGAAGAACCAGCAGGTCCCAAAGTTTAATGGATCAAAAGTAGCTGATGGTATTACGTATCCAGCACCATGCTCCTAAGACCTTGGACACTGTGCGAAAGGTGACTGCATTGCTGGGTGGAATTCCAATTGGAGCAGCAGACACTGACTCTCTTGAGGGAACATTTGAACTTTTGGTCAAAGGAGAGGGCAGTGACTTCTGAAGGAAAAGAGCACTAAATGAATCAGAATACTTTTGTTCTAAAGCAAATACAATTTAGTCATATTGTACTTCTCATAATATTTATTCTGATGTGATTTGCTACTTGAATGCTGTTTTTCACTCTGAAATAAAAAAAAGAAACTTGGATACTTCTTGACCAAATTACTGTAAACAGTGACAGACTTACTGGGCCTTACATAATGACATTCAAACATAACAAAAATCCAGCTCTAAGGGAGGGAGATAAAAACTTACCACAGACAAAACATACTCACTTTTCTTCTACCTCATGCATTCCTACAATCCTCACGCCACCTATATTTCTTTCCAGATCGGATCTTAGCGTTCTCATTCTATACTTTCTTGCTATACTGATGTCCAAACAACAGGCCACCTGATGGAGCCAAGAAAATGGTCAAACAGTAACCACATCACATCAACTTATAGAAGTGCTGGAGCAGCATAAAGCAGTTCCACAGAGCTTTATAATTTTTGACCTGGATATGTTCTTAAGCACAACATGATGTTGATCTCTTCATTTCTACCCTGTGGTGAGCTCTAAGTGCCAGAAAAGGACATTTTCCCTGTTTCCTATTCTTTACTTCTGTTTGTCTAAATAGCACAAAACTGAAACTGGAAAACAGTATATTATTAGAGATGGGGCTTATAGCATTTGTTATTATGCTTTCATAGACATGCCTGTAAGTAATTAAGGAGCAGTACCATTTAAATGTTTAATATTATTACTATAAGACCCAACTTATAGATTTTAATTTGATTAATAATTAGAATAATGGAATATTATCAGTCACATGAAAATATATTAGGAAGGATAATTGTACTGGTTTATGACATGATCTGTTTTTTCTTGTAGGTGTGATACAGACCACTTCCTTTTTACTTCACTCCAAGAATCGAAGTATCTCATTTCATCATTGCAGTACGGATGTCGGGGAGTGTTCTTTTGCTTTGTGACACTCGTAGATGGTATTTTCAAAAGTGGACCTGCAGATATCTGAATTATTATTTGGTGCAACCACTCCTGGATCTAGTGAAATCATGAAGACACGTGTGCTAAATGGACATGGTCTTAAAAATAAAATAAGACCCAAATCCCTCTTGATTATTAGCACAGCCTGTTTTTCTCATCTAACAAAGAGATCTCTGTTAAAAGTGTATATATATCCTAACCTCCAAGTCCCTACTGCTTGTCCACACCACTTTGAACTCAATGTCAACATTAAACAACCTTGCAGTCATCTCCAGGATAAAGGAGAAAAAAAAGTTCAGATAATTATTATTAAAAAAAAGTGAGTGAGATTATTTTTGAGAATTATTACAAACAATCATAAATAGAGAATATAAAACACTATTGAAATTCATATGTAAATGGTGAAAGAATAAAGGACAGAGGATAAATATCTTAAATACATAATGACCAATTCCTACAAAAGCATAATCAGATCAAGGTCAAAGTCTGAGATCAATCTGATTAGTGATTCTTCTTCCAAGGATTTAGTCAATTAAGCAGATACTGCATTGTAGATTTATTTATTGAGCCAACATTGATTTTTAAATCTAATAATCCTAGCCCTAAATTCTTCTTAGGTTAGTTTCTTTTTTAAGTTTTTTTTTTCAATCAAAGATTAGCAATGAAGAAAATTGTATTATTTATAAATGTGCAGTTTTATAAGTTTTTGCAAAGTTATTGCATTCATATAATTTAAACCAAGGCTATTATATCAATACAGGAAGGATTTCTTGCACCTCTGCAGTGTCAAAACTCTCCCTACCATAAATTAACACTATGACATCACACACTAAGTTTGCCTGTTATTAATTTCTATTAATTTATTGCGTATGTGCTATTTTTGTACAATGTCTTCACTGATATTAGTTTGTGATATTCTTTCATGTTGATGTAATAGTTCATATATTTTCATTGTTTATGAGATTCTATTTCATAAGCATACCAGAATTATTTTGTTTATTTTGCATCTTATGGTCATTTGAATTGAATACAGTTTGAAACTATTGCAAATACTGCTCTTATGAGCATATAATACATATATTCGGTGCTCTATTTATATTCATTTCTATTCTATGATTACAGAGAAGTGAAATTCAAGGGTCAGAGATCACACACGTGTTTAACTTTAATATTTACTACTAAATAATTTTCCAGAGTGATCCTTTCAATTTTCCATCTTCAGTGTATGTGAGCAAACACCATTTCCATTTTTTTTCTATGTTAATCTTCATGGTGGGTAGATAGAAACTTGTGCTTCTAATATTGAGAACATTTGCCTAAACCTAGTCAAAAATATTATCCTATATTATCTTATCAAAGAATGTCATATTTAAACATTTTCTTAATCTATTTGCAATTGATATTTGTATATTTGGAGAATCAAGGGTCAAAATTATCATTCCAACATTGATATTAACTTGATTTTGTTCCCTTTATTTAAAAGACCATCCTTACATCACTACATTATAATATTATGTCTATCATAAATATAGTAGCAAATACATATAAAATTTCTTTTTCTGATCTTTTTTGTTATAGTTAAGTGAATAGCATCAATGTTGAGAAAATCAAAACCGGTTTTATAGTCTGAGAGGAATGGTGGATATAACTGACATTCTTAAGGATTTATGTAGGGATAATGGAGTCATGATATATTGGTTCAATGCATTTCCTGACCCTTGCAAAACCAGTACCAAACAATGGTGCGGGCATTAGACTACAACATGCTCATCCAGTAGTAGTTCTAGTCACAACCACTGTGACACATATGGTATATATCCTAGGGCAAGTTTAGCAAAGATCCAGATATATAATCTGCAACCATTGATTTGACAAATATGTTCTTTTCTGTCCTAATCAGAAAAGAATATGAGAAACCATTTTTACTAATGCAAAAATGATGACAGTGTATGTTTACACTATTGCTCCACGGCTTTGTAAATTTTTCCACCATCTTTGATAAGGAATATGGATGATTTTTGATAATTTCAGAATGTCATTTATTCGTAACATTAATTATCTTATATCAGGTTGAATATAGAAGAGGTGAACAGTATCCAAGAGAAGTTAGTAAAACACAAGCACATCTAAAGGCAAAAATGTGACAATTTTATGTCATATCCAAAAAAATCAATCAGCTGTTAATCTTGTGACTTCCAAGACAGCCCCTACAAGGTAAAAGATAATTATTAAATTGTTTTGTAAACCAAAGAAAAAAGCACAGTACCAGGTATACTTCTTCAGATTTGTGACTAGTACATTCTATAAGTGGTGATACTGATACTTAGCTACTAAATATACTGGGAGACACAATAATCTATATGCTTTGAATGAAACCCAGATCAGAGAAAGACTTCATGAGGTTCAAGTTATGGTGCAAGGTGCTTTGCTCCTTGAGCTGTATGATTCTGTAGATGCTATGATTTTTTTTTTTAAAGTTGCTGAGTAGAGCTTGGGCCAGACTCTAATGGGAGAATCAGAAAGCAGGGATTCTGGAAAAACAAAACAAAACATGTTATTGTAGTAGGAGAACATATACCTTTTGAAAAAACAAAGTCTTTCTGCTAATGATCCCTGGAGGAGAGAGAATTCCTAATAATTTGATAACATGCAGCAAGAATTGTCAATTATGAGCAGATTCCTTTTATACTCACAAACACATAGGTTTTAGCAGTTCCACATAAATCCATTGTACATTGGAAGTGACGTACATATCTAGGATAAAGTACCACCTGGATCAGGGTTCCTAACAGCACCTAGCTTAGACTCACTGTTGCATAAGCACCCTTCCATCTGTTCAATTTTATGACCAGATTAATAGAACATGTGACTAGTCGAAAGAGGAAGAAAATGCCCAATCATGGGTTGGTTAATAGATCTGTCAACTCGTAAGTTTAGATTAATAATGTATGGCCATTTTACTGTAGTTTCACTGAAAAATATATTGCTATGCATTTTATAGTTTATATAAAATATATTATACATATAATATATAAAATACATCGTTATACAGCTTTATCGAGTTTATGTTTTATATAGTTATATAGCTTTTATATAGTTACGAGGGAAAATCCTCTGAATAGTCAAAACTTCATGTAGTACACAAACATTTCCTTCTTTTTTAAAATAAAAGTGGCCTGAAATTTGTGTAGTTATATCTATTCATAAGCAGTATCAAAATGGCTTAGCAGACTGGTCAAGGATACACACTGAAATAAAACAGATTAGAAGATAAGGAAAGGGTCATCTGGACTGGAGGCTTATGGATGAACTCACAAAATTAAATAAGAAATATGAAGATCTTTGCCAACCACCAGAGACTATCCTCTACAGGAGAGGCACTGACAACAACTTACAACAAATTATCTAGCCAGTTGGTATCAGTCATAATGGTTGACATGATAGGTACAGAAGTGAAGGCACCATGGTAGCAGAGATAAATGGAGACTAGGCACAGATATAAAAGTGCTAGTTACTGTCATCAAAAAATGTCAAGCTTGCCAGCAATACAGAATTATGTTGAGCTCTCAATAATGTGTTCTTTCTTGAAAAGCGCAAAGTCACTTGTTGGGAATTTAGCTATTTTGGACCTTTGGCATATTAGAAAGACCTGTGGTTACTTATCAGAGGAATAAATATACAATCCATTTATAAGTTTACCTTTCCTGATTTGAGTGCCTTAATCAGCACAGCTATTGACATCTTATTAAAGTATTTATTCCACCAGCATGCATGAGAATCCATATACTATTACATTATACTGTGATAACTACTTCTCAATAAAAGAAGATGCAAGCAGAGATCGATGACTTTCAGACCCACTGTTTTTATCACCTCACATCAGAAAAAGTTGCTGATTTGTTAAGGTGTTGGGATAATTTGCTGAAACACAACTGAAGTGCCAAATTGGAGACATAATCTCTGATGGCATGATTTCATCCTATGGCATATGTGTTGCATTAATGATATGCATATTACTCGATGTCCCCAGTATGAAGAGTACAAAGTCTGAAAACAGGAGGGAAAAAAATAGGATTGATGACAGATGCCATCATAACCAATGACACAGTTTGAACTTTGCAATGTTGGAGGCCTTAGGAGATACCGCAAAAGTAACAATTATTGAACCATAGACTGCATATTTGGTTAATGCCATCTGACTATTTTGAGTAACACTTGTTCAACCTCAGCAGTTAAATATATGGAGTCATTTTCTTAGCAGTGGTATTAGCTTGTCAGTAGAGGGGAAGGGCCAAGAATATGTATGTAACACAGATGATCCTTTTAAGCTCTTCAGTTGTCTCCTTGCTCAATTGTTCTATAAATAGATGAGCACAATTACACCATCCTGTAAAGGAAATTGTAACCATTTGGAGGTCAGTTTCCTCCAATAAACACATCTGAGTTATACCACCAGTTAAATCATTACATGGAAACAGTGAATAGTAGAGAAAAATAATGAGTTTCAGTTGAGAATCCCAGACAAACATAAATGTTTTTCTTCTGATTAAAAGTCTTAATTTATGAATTTCCTATCAGGGTTACGGACCCAGAGGAGTAGCTTCTTCCTCTATGTTTAAGTAGAAGTAGAAGTAAACTGAGCAAAAATGTTGAACTGTAGAAAAGTAAAGACACCTCCCATATTCACTTCAACAATAATATTGCACACTAGCTATGGGGAGACTTATCAGAAGATATATTTTATTTTTAGTGATGTCAGTGTCTGCCTTATCTTCAGAGAATCAGCAAACCTAAGATTATGCTTTTCCCAGAAAGATCAGATCCAGTGGTTATGAAACACAGACTAGAGTAGCAATCATTCTAGCTTGAAGCACAACATTATCAATGATCATTTCTTACTCTAGAAACTCCTTCTTATTTGATTAATGCTTTATTCAGCTGTATTTCATTTTGACTAATTTCTCAAAAATATCTTGTTTCCATGACTTTCACTTCCTAGATGTGATTATCTAGAAGTATAGTGCACCCCACACTGTTTCAGTGTCTATCTCTGCAGAACCCAATAAGAATGCTTTAGATTCAAGATGCTGCAAAGATCTTTAAGCTTTTCTCTAGAAATTCTCAGGATCTGTGCCTATTGTAGATCTTTTTTCCTCCAAAATAGCACATACATGAAAGGGAATGAAAAACAAAATGTCAAGTTCACCAAAATGAATTTTATTTTTATGGTTCCTCAAGTCCTAATTGCCTGGATACTTTTCAATGACTTTATGTACCAATTTTTCTATTTTAGTCATAATTTTTGATTTTTGATGGTAAGGTCAATCTACTGTGCTCTTTCAGTCAACTCAGAAAAACAATGGAAAATATAATTGATAGGTTCATTTAAACACTAAAAATTAAATTTCTTACCATTCAGGAGGCTGAAAGGCAGCATGGTAAGTTTGGATGAAGGCACATTTTCTGGCATACAGATGGTCATTTTCTCTTTGTGTTTCCACATGACAGAGAGACAGAAAGTTCTCTGGTGTTTCTTCTTATAAGGGCTCTACCCTTCAGACCTCATTTAAACGTGTTATTCTCCCAAAGGTCCTATTATCGCCAGCTACCAGGAGGGGGGCTTTAACATGAATTTTAGGAGGACACAATTTAGTCCATTTTATATTTCGTTGCCATAACTATACTGTGATTATTTTATTTTATTTATTTAGCAAATATCATGCAACTACTTTTAAAAACAGCATTTCACAAAAATAAACAAATAGTACTATATCGAGATACTAAAAATTTCTTGATAGCTAATAAACACTCACCAAAATGAAAAGAAATTCTATTGACAAGAAGATATTTGTACATAATACATTGGACGAGAGCTTAATATCCAACATATATAAAGAAAATTTAATGGCAGAAAAACAAATAAACAGCAGCAACAAAACATAATCAAACAGTGGGCCAAAAAATTGAATAGAAATTTCTCCAAAGAGATATACAGATGACCAATAGACCCTTGAAAAGATGTTTCTTCTCTTTTGTTATTAGGGAAATGCAAATCAATGCAATGATGAGTTGTCACCTCACATCTGTGAGAATGGCTATTATCTAAAATGCTAGAAACAACATATGTTGGCTAGTATGCAGAAAAAGAGAATGATTTTATATAGCTTCTTGGAGTTAGTATTGTTTTCATCTTTATGGAAAGTAGTATGGAGTTTCCTTCAAAAAACTGAGAAGGGAAATTCCATATGATCTCATCATCCCAATTCTGGAAATTTATCCAAAAAACACTAATTTGCAGAGATATATGCACCCCCATGATTACCACATGATTTATAATAGACAAGAATTGGAAACTATCTAAGAATCCATCATAAGATGAATGGATTAAAAATAAAGATGTGGTACATAAAAATGCATTATTACACAACCATAAAAATAAATTTCTGTTATTTGCTATAGCATAATGGAACTAGATGGGTTTATGCAATGTGAATTAAGTTAGAGAAAGATGATCTCATCCATATGTGGAATATACAGAAACAAAGCAAACAGACAGAAAAAAACAAGTCAAACTCTGAGCATTGACAAGAGAACTAAGAAAACCAGTGGGAAAAGCGGTAGTGGTAGAAATAAGTGCTAAGTGGGTCTAAAGGAATAATAAGTTCTCTGAAGTGCATAAAGGGATATGAGATTTGTTTCATAAACGTGTTAGTAATTTTCTGTATTTGGCCTCATCTTCACTTCACTTTTTGTTTGCCATGACCAGAGACTTGCATTGTTTTACAGTGACCCAAAAGGGGTATTTTGGCTAACAGAATAGAATATTTGATTAACTATATTTATAGCTAAAAAAATAGTGTTTTAAGGCTTCCCAATCTCTTCTATCCTAATTCATTTCTAAGAGGGAAGAGTATTTTAGTTTTTCCACCTTTATTTTCATACGTCTACATTAATGTCAAGCTATTCTAATTTGTTGTAAGTCTTTATATGCAGATTCACCAATTTTGACCTTATCGATTGACCCTGATGATAAATATGGATGATAAGAATACTAGCTTATTTATATGTCGATTCTTTCAACCTGTCAATATAATTATGTCTCAGATTTTGTTAAATTTATTTATAACTTTTAACATTTATACTTATGTAAAAATTATTTAATGTTGATCCATGCATTATACTATCAGTGTATTTATTTTATTATGCAGCATTTTCTTTTCGATTTAATGAAATATCATCTGTGCTTGCTTAGTTATTATTATTCTACACTTGAATAATCTTCCTACACTCTCCCATAGCTCCAAAAATTCATCTCCATTTAAATTGACATATGGTGAAATTTATTTTGATAATTTATCAGTTCCATTTATTATTTCTTGGGGACAACCACTGAGAGCCCTCTGACTTTCTATTCTAGTGGCACTATTTGTTCACTGAAGTTTTGCATAGTTGTCATCCTGTGCTTAATTTTCTATCATTCTGAGAATTTATTTTCCCTATTTGGAGTTAGAACTCTTATTTAACGCCTACACTTATTTACTCTGCACCATTTTTTCTAAATTTTACCTGCCACCTGGTCACAGAAAGCAGTGCTACATATTGCAGGTTTGCTTATTTCATGGTATTACCCAACTTCTAGATACCAACTATTGGATCGGTTAGCTTTTACATAACAAATAACAAAACATAATGACTTATTTCATGTTGCATAGAAAGAATATAAGGGTAGGGAGTTTCTTTGATCTGGATCAGTTAGAGTAATATCTGTTGGACTACCTCATGTATGTGGATTAGCTGGTCAATCAGTGAGCAACTGGTTCTCTAAGATGAAAGTAATCATGTCTCTTTTGATTGACATCTTGTCAACCAGGTAACCTTACTTCTACTCCATGTGGTTTCTCAGAGCCTAGCGGGAGAGCTAAGCTTTGTACACCTAGTATTCTCAGAGCTGTAAACATAACACAAGAGTAAACCCCAGTGAACCTAAACTTCTGAGACATCCACTTGTCTCAAATTTGTTAAAAAAAAATTGATCAAAATAGATTGTATAGCCATCACATAATCAAGGGATCATGGAAAGGGAAGAATTTGGAATCCTATATGCAAGCTGCCTCTCTAGCTCTGTCTTCCATAACAATATATTTTCCCATCCTATAAAATTCTATTCAAAACCAATGGATCATCTGTGATACTACCTATTTGTATCTCTCTCTATTTATTTATCCACTATCTATCATTACAAATGCTTCTGAATAGCTTTAAATTTACCACATATGTTCTATGTCATTTATAATTATTTTCCTTTTAATCTCAACTCATCTAGGAGAGAACCTTATTAATAACTCCAAATAACACTTGAGCAACTTGTGATGAAAGAGTTTAAGAATCATCACCAACATCAAAAGGAGAATTTGATGTCAGACTCCCTGGGTCTTCAGTTCATTTTCTTTATTGTGACTCTAAATTTATTGGCTATTATCCTGCCTGTCCTAACTGTATTTAGTCTTTAACTGGTTTTATCTTTGAGAATTCTTTAATCTTTGAGATATATTGATTAGATCTGCCTTTTCTGTGCTACACAATTTTCTATTTAAAAAGTACTTACAGATTCAGTATTAGCTATACTAACTGTTGCTCACTAATCCAGTATTTCCCCATCCTCTAAAACCACATGACATTTCTCACTTTCCTCACGTTGGGTTTAGTCATAATTTTAACCTTTTCCTTAGGATCTTAAAGCCGAAATCTGCTACATGGCCTTCTATACTTCTCAAACATTTTTTTTTTCATATTTCAAATATCAAGTGCTATTTTTAAAATAACATGATTTCTTAGATATTTCACTTTCTGTATAAATCTCTCAAACTATAATAATCAGGACAAAGGATTTTGTACTGACAAATCATTTACAATTCTGATAATTATTTTCATTTTTTCAGGAACAGGTATTTGTTTTTCAAAACAAATTTATGTCACCATAAAATTATCTTTTTGTTTGTTGAGCATGTCTTCTTTGCACAGCATAGAAAAATGGAATTATATTGTACAAATGAAAGATGAAAGTACAAGGCTCATGAACACATTTTACCATTAGTAGTTGACATGGAAGTAGCTGATTTTCAAGACGGCTCTTGTGGATACTAAAAATAATTCCAGAAATTATTAAGCTTTCTAAATTTACATGAGACAAAGAAAAATGCATGATTTCTTGAAAGAATAATATTCTAGAAGTACATTACATAGTGAGAAAAGATTCAAGGCTGTGTTCAGGCAAAATTTAAGAAGAGTGGTAGAGAAACAGATAATAAGAGGGATCAAAGAAGGTCATATATTGGAAAATACAGTAAGTGTCTCTGGGCTTGATTACAGTTCAAATGAAAAGCATAGTTGCCATTATTTGCTAATCTATATTTATTTCTGATTCTCTGACTGAACCCTTTCTGTTACAAGTGGGAGAAATAGAAACAGAACTGATACATTTAGTGCAAAAATACTCCAAAATTGGATGTAATAAAATAAGCTTCACTTAAACTTCATAAGAAATGTGTTGCCCTACTTTTCAGGTCTGTGAGAAAGAAAGAAATGTTCAGTCCACTTAAGAGACTATCTGTTCTTAGAAAATTCTGCTTAACCTTTAATTTGCCACCTCAATAATCCCATAGATTTCTCTTTCTCAGTCTGGAATTTTTAACTAAACCACCAGAAAATGTAGTAGCAGTAGAACCAACTAGCCATAATTATAAGACTGACCATCTGAGCAAAATGACTGAATGAAATCTGATGCTATAATATAACCTGCCTAATTAAGAGGTCCACAAATCCTATAGAAATACTGTTGCACACAATGACCAGACAAGTAGACTTCGAAATAAGGGAAAACCATGTTGGATGTGTGGTTATGGTTCTGAATTAAAAATATCCAAAAATGTGTTTATTTTTATTTTGTAATAAAAGATCAAATAAAATAAGCTCTAATTGTCTAACTGAAAAACTTCTTGTGCAAAAAGTTTGGAATTGGTAGGACGTGACAAAGAAAAGTATTGCAATTGTTGAGAGTCATGAAATATGAATATAGATAGTGCTTACTGAGCATGGTAGATATTGTGTTATGTATTCAAATTCTTCCCCAGGAATTGCTGATATATACCCCAACTGGAGCCATTAGCTATCAGCTAAGGAATTTGCCTAAGATAAAGAGAGTCACCTCAATGTCATCTTGGATCACATCATTCCTAGGACAGCCATCATCTAATCACTGGCAAATGTAGACTATTGCCTGTAGAACTATGACAACATTTAAGGTAATGTCAAAATATTTGCCTAATGTGTCCCCCAGAATAATTTGGAAAGTAGATGATTTATAACATGACTCAGAATATCTAGAGGAAGAGAATGTAAAACAAAGTTAGTAACATCCATTTATTGCTGTTTGTGTATATATTGGTGATAGCATTATATTGGAGTCCTGTGAATTCAGGTCATTTTCAAGACTTCTTCTTTGTAGTTCTAGCTATTGTACCTAGGTTGATGTGGAAAATTTTGAGTCAATTTAACTTTACTTTTTTGATTCCCTGTATCTAACTCATCATCATATTCTGTTTTTTACCTTTCGGAATATTTTAGATCTTCCTTTCCCCCAAAAAATCAGTGATCATGTGAGGAAGCAGCAGAATATGATGGAAAGAGTTGAAGCTAAGCAGATATAAATTCAAATCCTAGGTTTGCCTTTATGTGGTCATGGGATAATGTTAAAATCTGTCTAACCCTCTGTTGACTCATCATTTAAATAAGGACAATCACCTTTACCTTTCTATATTCTATAAAAGATTAAAAATACGAATATTTATGCATGTGCTGTTACTATATAGCACATTTTAAATACTAAATCAGTGACCCTATAGATATTAACACCATGATTTACTTATTCCTGCTGTCCAAACTTATGCCAAGCTGAAGCTCATAAATAGCCATCTTCCCTCACCTCCCCTCTCCTTCCCTTCCTTTCTTTAGTTGTTTATATTTGTTGTTTTTTCTGACTCCCTGGACTGGATGTCAACCTAGGTCCTTGACATGTACATGGACTATACTCCTTCAGAGCCATCATTTGGCTGACTAAACTACTGCTCCACCACATCCGTAAATATTGGCTGATTTTTAAATTTTTTTTCATCAAAACAACAATGATTTCTATGATTAGAGGCAGAATTGTTCTATTTGGGTCACTATTGATTTATTTACTTAAATGAAATATTTGTACTTATAGAATATATGAGTAAATATGTCTTTCATTTAATGGATGTAAATTTAAATTAATATGCAAGATTTTTGTTGAAAGAAATTATTTTTTACTGAACTTTACATCTGTGGTTTTTCTTTTACTCATTTGCAAAATGAACCAATTTGGAAAAGAAAGTTGTTATTTTAATAGGATACACAGATACAATGATTTTCTTTAATGTAAATTATTCCAAAAATGATGGTAATGATACTACATCTATGTGGAAAAATACACTCTTATGTGATGTTGTTTATGTGAATAATTCAGTTTTTCTATCAGCATACTTGCTTCTACTGACAATCTAATAAAAAATAAAAATAACGCATGAGCTCTGTCTTATTATGTGTTAAGAGAAACTTCCAAACAATAAGTATATATGAAATTTCCATTGACTAAAAGTTATATCAAAAGTTTCCAGACTTTTTCCCCCCATTCTTAAGCACACAATTTTAACTGAAATGCAATAGTCATAAATATTTCCTACACTGATCAGTCATTTACACTTTTCAATGTGTCTTCATCTTCATTGTCTTTTGTTAATCTTTACAATAACACTGGGAGAAAAATTGGTAGAAAAATATATTCTCCTAAAGAAGTTAAATTATTGGCAAAGATCACACAACCAGTAATTAAATTTTGAGATTAAAAGTAAGTGTTCCTGTATTATACACTAGACAACAGATATTCTACTTACAAATATTGTCTTATATGGAAAATATATTTTTCTCTTTCATATTTCAAAATTACCAAAATGAAATAACTTTCTTTTTAATGACAAACTGAATATTAAATACATGTTGGAAACTACATCTAAATAGATATATTTGGAAGATAAATTATCATGTTCATTTCAGTCTTTTAGAACTCCATTATAATATATAAGAAGACAATTTTATTTGAAAAAAATAAAGAAATGAAGTTATGGAATTGGTCATGGCAAAACTACTGCCCTAAGCTTTTCCTATGGTTTTGAGTTTTATACAACTTATTTAGTTTGACACCCAAATGAACAAAGATATTTAAAATTTCTTTTGCTTACTATGTCCTTGTTAACAAGTTTTTTGCATCTTTTGACCAAAGCCTTGAAATTAAGACTTGCCACACAAGTTTTATGTGTATTATTTTCACTTTAATGGTACCTGGTTTTTATCTCTTGCTAAGGTGTAAAAAAAATTACTTGGATGACATCATTGTCGTTATCACAATTTCTATGCAATTTTTTATTTCTTGAAAAAAACCTATATTTATACAGCTACACTTAATAGAGGGAACAATCTACATTATTTTAAAAGTACCATGAATAAAATCATAGGGGAACAAGAAAAAAATGACCCAATGTAAATACTAAACTCTAATTTGCAATGTCAGAGGTAGATAAGTACAAATGTATTTGTTAGTATGCAAAATCAAATCTTGTTTCCTGTATTTAAATACTTCAATAGATACTTCAATAGATATGCTTCCCTTACTGGTGGTATAATAACTATATCATTACAATTCACTGCTAGTTTTAAATTTAGAAAAAATAATTGGTCAAAAGTGAACCTGAAACAAAATTCTATTATGTGATACATTTGGACACATAATATACACAGACATTCTTGATTCATATACGTTATTTTCTAGCACAGAGGTGGTAAATACACACTGTATACTACCCCATTCTATATCAATGACAGATATAAACTGTCAATCATTATCAATTTCCTCATTGAAATAAAAATTGTTTATTCCTTTACACTAAAGAAATCTATGCATTATTAACAATAATTTAGTGCTTGCATGTAAATTGAAAGTTACATGTTACCCTTGTAGCTAGTTCATTTTATTTTTTCAGTTTTTAACATGGATTTGTGTTAAATGACCTGACCATATGAATTATGGGATTAGAAAATACTAGGCAGATGTATTTGTGAATAACTCTTGAAGAACAAAAGAAAATTTTGGGTAGGCTACTCTGTTTCTTTATAAGGTCCACTTAATCTCTACATGTCCACAATTTACTTACAAAATTCAGTCACTAAATACTATCAAGTTTAGAAAAAGAATGCTCCTTTTTCTATTTCATGGTTACTTAGTATATCTACTTATGAAGTCCTAATTTGTCATTTGTATATCAGTGAAATATCTGAAGATATTAAAACAGTTTTTAAAAGTCTGAAGGAGCAAATGATCCCCAAATTATGTATCTTGTCTAGGTAGTAGATATTCTTTATATATTGAGCAGCAGATAGTATTAAATTGAGGATATGAAGAAATTTTAAAATATAAACTTTTTCAGAAATAAAAAACTATGAAATCCAAATATGCATACATCAAAAAATAAAATCCCCAAACACAGAAGCCATAGTGAAGAGTGATGAATATTTGTGATCCATCCATCTATCCTCCATCCTTCCTTCCTTGATGACTAACATGCAGATAAAAACAGGGCAAATAAGAAGGAAAAATGTAGCTAAGAGAAGAAATGCTAGAAAAATATATTTTCTACATTTTATGTCTTTCCTATTAATAAAATAAATATTGTCAAATGTAAAACATATATTTTATTAATCAGTCTACTTTTCCTTAATTTATAGAGAACTTTTAAGAATTAATATGCAGTTTTGATGAAATGTTTATCTTTCAACTATTCAATTTCAATTCAATTTACTAGCATTTATATGCTTACATTCAATTAAAATTGAATTCAAGATTTTCAATACAATTAAAATGAAATGTAATATTTAAAACTTTCTCTGTAAATATTCCCGTCTTCCCCCTTTTTCATTTATTTATTTGAACAGTCCATCTGTATATTTCTTTGAGAGATGATTTCAATGTACAGTAATAAAATTAATATCTTTCTCTTGTTTCTTTAAGGAGAGTGCAGGTAGAATGAATGCAGGCAAATGAGCAGGCAGGCAGAAAGACAGAGGAGGAAACATTTCTTTAGTTCTTTATCTTAATTGTCTCTCACCCTTAGTCCCAGGCTTCAAATCAAGTCCTTTGACTCTATGCCCACTATGTCTCTGAAGACACCGACTTAAGTGCCTGAGCTTCTAGTGTGGGCAAATAAAGGTAACTTTTTAAAGGTGAGTTTTTTTGTTTTATCTAAAATGTTTTTTTATATGTCACATAGATTATTTTAATAAGAAAGCAGTTTATATGATATTTATTAATGCTAACTCATTATTTGGAATATTCGGAAGAGCAAATATAAATTAAAATAAAAGTTGACAAGAAAGAATAGTCTTTAAGGACTCTTATTTAAGATGTTATAATTTATTTGGGCTTTTAGTTTAATCTTATATACTTGATTAGATTTTCATGTGTAAAAATTGAGGAGGTTACACTAATAAAGAGAAATAAATTGGGAAAAGGAATTACTTAAATAGGAATGACTGTGTGAAATGAATACAATGATGAGATATTTAGGTGTCCTGTATTGTTGCAAGACAAAAATGTATGGAGATAAATGTATTTTTTATTCATTCATCCATTCAGTCCTTTGACAAATATGCATTTAACTCTATTGTGATCTAAGCATTATTCTAGTATATTTTTATTAATTATTGAACAAACATTAAAATCCCTGATGTGTTGGATCTTGCATTCTGGGAAAGGTTGAGATTGATTGGCATATCTGAGATGTTGAGTGGGTCTTGACTATGATAGTGATATTGAAAATGGGAAAAAAAAGATATATAGAAAAAACAAATCAAGTACATAAACAGCATTGCATATGAAGTAATTGGATGCTGAAGATAATATTAATCCTAGTAAGAATGTCACTAATATATGAATCACTGTAGATTCAACCTTAATGTAATAATGTCTTATTCATGATCCTATCTTCATTTACCACAGAGTTCAAAAAGGATTTAAGATGCATTATGGAAATATGTATAGTGAAAAGGGATGAATCTCTGAACTCTTTGTTTCCAAAGTCTGTGGACATTGGGTTTTACCAACAAAAATAATCCCCTTATCAAAATCACATAACTATTATAAAACAGAGGGGGGCCTCTAGAAAATTGTCTTTCTTGGCTCACTAAATAATTATTTTGAGGATTACGTGCTTCTATAATTCTTACTTCATGGGAATTTGAGGACTGATGAGCTCAGAATCTGTTAAGGATTTAAGAGCTTTTCAAGGAAATGATCTATATAAATACAGGGTTTTATATTACAATATTCTCTTTCTTTTACTGCCATGTCAAGGTGGTGCTCATTCAGACAGCAGCTTATGTGGCATTTACTCCATAAGCTGCTGATTACGTTCTTAAATGTCTGCAAGGCATAGTTTCTCACAGATGGTACCTGATGTACTCACAACTTCTTAGCATGGTTTGTCAGTCATCACAGGCTCTCTGCATGACCACAGTTCTTTTTAGGCTTTTGGGTGACATTTGAAATACATCATATTTGACAGCTGTTACACTATTTGACAGTGTTGATGACAAAGTTTTTGTAATTTTTCTTTCAGTCACTCCATTTACAACTTAAAGTAGAGTTAATTTGTGTTTACATAAAAAAATAAATTTGCAATTGAATTGGAAAATTACAATAATTTTCTAATTAACCAAAAGAAATTTTAAAACAAAAATTACTCCTAATTACCAGCAAATTTAAAAAAGAAAAATCAATTCCTTAATTTACTTGACTATTATAATTATTTGCACATTTTCTCTTGTTCTTTTACTCATAGCTTTGAGTAGTTTATGTTTTTAATTAAAATAGCATTCAATATTTTTCCTTTTACCCATTAAGGATTATCTGAAATGCTATATAAGTATAGCTATTGTACTATTTAGCTACAACACTGACAGCACTATAACTATTTAGAACTGTCTATGCTGAAGGATAAGTTCCCCCTCAGAGGTTCATATAGACATCTCTAAGGTGTTCTGAAAAGGCCTCCCCAAGATGTTCAGATACAGTCTTTTCCAAGACATTTCACTCTAGAAATTTTTACCATTTCCTTAACTACCTAGAAAATTCAGGGTCAAAATTCAGGGTATTATCTGGCCTTTTTTTTTTTTTTTTTTTTTAACCAGACATGGACTGTCTATTGAAGAAATATCAATATGGCAGGGCAAACACCTAGTTGTAAAGCATCTGTCTGACCTTTGTTCTATGACTCACCCTCTCCTCCTTTGGGTCCCCCACACTGAAACCTCAAAACTCTATCCTATTCCTTAGTTCTGAAAACAAACCTTCATGTTGGCCCATTTGCCCTATAATCTGTATCTATATAGATTCTCCATCTGTATATAATTAAGTTCATTATTTTCTTCTACCAACCTATCTGCTATTAATGTAATTGACCAACCATTCTGAGAGGAATCCAAAGAGTTAGGGGAAAATTTTCTTTCCACCCCTGCAATGCTATATGCCTTATTTGTATTTTGACATTTAGATTACAAATTGCTAAGTACAGAAGATATGCCAAAAGTATAAAGAAGAAATTCAATGCCCTAAAAGTAACTATGTGGAGAGGGAAAGGGAGGGAAAGAGGAGGGAATGCAAAATTAAACAAGGAAAAAGAAAGGAAAAATTCATTTTGTGGAAGATTTGAGGTTTAGTCTTTGATTCTCAATTTGTATTATAAATGCACTAAGGCAAGCAATGCTGACTTTCGATATATACTGAAAATCATTTATCATTTTGTTGTGGAGCTCCATCACATATTCATCCTAATTTTTATCTTATGTACATGCTAATGATTGAGAAGGTCTTAACTTCCCCTCAATTTGATTTAACTTTGACAGGTTTCTTCCTGACTCCAGGCTTACTTTAGGCAACTGTAATTGTAAATTAAATCTCTGATCCTTTGAGAGGAAAATATTCTCCCAAATTATGGTTAGTTTTACAACCCAGCAATGCTTTTCTCAATGTTCAGAGAGTTATACCGTTCAAAAGCAATCACCAAGTCCCTAAGTCTCCGTGTCTGTGGGAAACAGGAACCCAACTTCAATTAACACCAATTAACAGACTCAGATGGCCTAATCAAATTGACTGATTTCCTTCCTATCATCTTACAGTAATCTTCCACTAACACTTCACAAATTTTAAAATTTCTCCTGTCTTTTGTTCTCCCTCCCAGAAAAGTTAAGTTGAATCTCTTGTCTCTTACAACAGTTTTAAGCAAAATCTTCCTTGTTCGTTTAACTTGTCCAGTACTATTTGTCTTAGACATCAGTTTGAGAAAAATGGTATGATTCATGTATCTGAATCTCTATAATTGTGAACTATATTTCAAGTAAGACTGATTTTATTGTAAAGAATTGCTAACATGATGAATTGTTTTTATAAGAAAATGATAATGATCAAATCATGGTTATTACTATTTCACTTATAATGAAATGACAAAGAAAGTATTTCTCTAATCAACACATTTTCATGAGTACAATTTTCCTTGTTTTCAGAGTAGAAATAAGCTTTCAAGGTTACAGAAAATTGAATCATGAATTTATTGGGAAGGTAGACATTCTCAGCTTTTCTGTTATAACTAGCTTAACTGGGTCATTGTACTTTAGCATAATCCTGGCTAGACAGTTCTTTAGAAAAAGGTTCCTGGAAGAGAGAGCAGTAATGAGTACAGGTGATCACTCTAGTGCCATCTCCAGAGGTTACCTCACATCATCTGAGAAACTCAGTCTTGCTCTGATTATCTCATTTCAGTAGTATATGGTGATCAATATTTTTGTTGTGCTTCTGCTCAAATAACTATTGGATAAGAAGCAGAACATATTTTTTTATTTGGCTATATATATATATTTTAATTTTATTCTAAAATCTGGAAAGGATTTGCCAACTTCTTTAATTATTTAAATGGGGAAAATGCAGTCTCCATAGTATTTTCCACATTAGTTCAAATGAAAGGAAATACTCCCAAGGATAGTCAAATTATCTTATTTTTCCTTCACAATTTAGATCTCTCATATGTGTGTGTATGTGTATCTGCATATATATGTATGTACATATTTTTTATAGTTTGTACTGATGTTTTAAGTTATAAAAGACATCAGTATTTATCTACAACACTTACATTGGCATATATCAGTCCTATAGCTAACACATACTAATAATAATCTAGCTATACACTTTGCTATAGAAAATGAATATATTTTGATATGATATATATGCATTTTGACCTCTGGAGCATGAACTCTACATAAAGATAATTTAATAAAGAGTATTTTCATATTACATAAATTTTAATTCATGTTACTATGTAGATATTTAGGCATATATTAGTTAAAATAAGATGGTGTTTCAAAATTATTTTACCTTTATTTGCATTTTAATCAAGTTCTATGGTAATCAGGATTAAAACATTTGACTGGGTCTCTGATTAGCTTTAAGTCTTTAAGTTCCTTTTAGAATCAATGGGAGCATGGTAAAGATTTCCTTTATTTGACTCTGAGTTTGTCATTGATTTTTCAGGATGTCTGTTTGAATGAAATATAAAAAGAGTAGAATTTCTTAATATGCCATTGCTTTTTATGAATTTGGTTCATCATCCACTTGCTTTATTGGTTCAACGGTGCAGTTCCTGACTGGTAACATTTTATTAAAGCCAAAAATCTGGCTAATCTTGATTCTAAACAAACATTAAATGTTCTTGTGACCATCTTTCACATCACTCCAGGCCTCTCACAGATTTTAATGCTCTAAGTTTAATTAACCGAAAAGATTTGGCCTTAGAAAAACTTAGCCTTCCTTCTTGAGTAAATACGGTTCAAGGAACCATTAAGTGAAGTGGCAACTCAATTTAATGGATATTAAATTTTCGTTCTGTAATGAAAATTAACTAAAATTACATTTTCCGACTATAGAGATATTTAGTTTTAAATAGATTGAGAGTACAGTTATTTAAAGGTCAATGTCCAATGTAATAAACTGCACCTCAAAACAAGAATTTTTGTTTTGAATCATCTTGTAAAATATATAATTAGCTTGGTTTTTCATGTGTGGGTATAGAAATTTGACTGCAACTATTGATTGTATTCACTCAGTTATAGAATTCATCTTAATTTCACTTGATATAGTATATTCACTCATAATGTTATAAAATAAGACAAATAGTTAAAAATATTTTACTGACACCATGGAGTAAATTGAAAATATGCATTAATATGCAGTTTGCATTCAGCAATGAAAACTAACATTCACAGATGGGTAGTATTAGCTCAATTTCTATTAAGAGGAAACAGAGGTTTAAAACGGCTAAGTATTCTGACAAAATTCACAGAACAAATACAGAACCCAAAAGCAGTAAGGCTGACCACATGGGCTATCCTTTTCTTACTATGCTATGCATTTAATATCTTGTAGAAAGAAAGTTCTCCAAGAATTATTTCAGTATTGATTCTGGTCAAGATTTTCTTTCATGGCGTTTACTTTCCTGTTCTTATGTTAATCCAAGGAAGATAGGTTATTTCCTTCCTTCACACATGTTGTGACCCTAAAAGCTCTTAGTTGCTATAAATGGAGGAATCAATCATTGCAAAACCCCAGTAGAGAACAATGATCCACTCTGCATTGTTCATCCACAATAATGTCTATTTTTGTGACTTGGACTACTTCCCAGTGTTAATCCTTCCTTTGTTCTCAAACCCTACTCCTGATTTGTATTGTCTCTCAAAACTTGCTTTACTTTCATTACCATTGGAATCCTTTTGACATGCAGCTTTAAATGACATATTTTACTGACTCAGTCATTTGGAATTTATTTTTCTTGATCTGTAAATTATCATTAAAAGGAAGAGCCCCAACTACATTCTCTGACATCACAAAAAAAAAAAAAAAAAAAAAGGGATCACTCTGATAAGTCCTACTCATTAACTCCCGACTGAGGAAGAAGTCAGATACTTCCTGTATGTAAGTTGTTAATCAATTGAGGGTCTCAGAGGCATACAGTCTTTTGTCAGTGTAAGTCTATTGTTCCAGTTATTTTCTTTACTGACTTGCAGTTTCACACACCTGTGAACACACTGGGGTTGTGTCTGTTGTCCAGTTTTTACAATATGTCTGTCATCATTTCCTGTGGTTGTCCATAAATGCCATCTGTGGCTTCAGTGGGAGAGGCATAAAAACCTCACTGGTTTTTGGCAGAAGATAACCTATCCTCATCTGAATGACTCCTTACTACCTACAACTTTAAAACCTAGTATATTCTGTTTCCTTTCACTTTTAAAGCAAACACCCCTTCTACCTCTTAAAACATAGCATGTCAGTCATTTGCACTAACTGAAATTATAAATTAATTCTGACTTAGAACATTATCTTCCTTCCAGTTCTTTAATTTCTAATTTTAGGGTGAACACTAAACTGCATAAGTAAGGTAGAATTATAATACTCTAACAAGTAAATAATCAATAAAATACACTGACTTTCTTTTTTAAGTAGCTAAGAAAATCATAAAAGTTTATACAAATGTGGTCAGCAAGCTTAGAAATTGTATCCTTTCAGAGACACAGAGAAAGAAAATACTGAATGAAGAGAAATGTCAGGTAGGAGCTAAGCTATACATTCAGAGATTAAAAAAAAGTTAATTAAAGATAGACTTTTTCCTCTCAAAAATTTTGAAATATATTATAGGCAAATTTTTTTGAATAGATAATAGATTTTTAAATAGGTCAATAATAATGACCACTGGCTGAAAAAGGGCTGTATGGATGCACACAAGCATCCATGAGAACATCAAATAATAAATGACACCTGGCAGGTAAAGCTACACAAAATGATTTATTTGCTTTAAGAATGAGAATGTATTTTCCATACAGTAAAGAAGGATATTGAAGCAGATAAAATGATAGTCCAGTACTTGAACCATATGTTGTAGGTGAAGGAAGAATTGACTTTAGAGAGAGAGAGATGAGGTTAATGTAAGAAATTTTGTCACTTTAGCATTCAAAGAGAAAGTATCTAATATAAGAAATTATGAGTTAACAAACTCATTAAAATGACTAGAAGTGTAGATGTCAAGGAGTTGCCCCAGGAGGTATTGATGTCTGGAGCAAACTATCTTATGGACTCTGTGCTTCAAAAGAAAGGGAGCTATTGCACCAGTCATGACACCCATAAAGCACTAAGTTAACACTGGAATTCTGAATCCAGTCATTGGTGTTTTCTCTAAGCATTAACATTCCAGTGACTTATTTTGCTAACTGGAAGAGCAGCAGGAAGATAGACTTTACTTAATCTATTAAATATCACTGAAATTAATTTAATTGATGGGGTCTAATTTACAATGTCTTTTTTTTTTTTTTTTTTTAGCATGGGTAAGTCACTCTAGATAAAGAACTGAACAGAAGAGAAGGGTAATATTCTCCACAGATCACCTCTTTGAGTATTCAACATCCATACACACGATTGAACAGAATGTTTAGATTATATTCATTGTTTCTATATCCCATTTACTAATTCTACAGCTGCTTTTTTAGCATTGATAAATTTATGATTATTTAAATTGAAGACACTTCAAATACTACTGTCTGCGGTCTAGATAAAGTGGCCTTCTCTTGTTTGGGCTCTTTTGAGCCACTCAGTGAATGAGCAAACTCCAAAATCTGATATGCTGTCCCAATGATAGGAGAATAGGGGCTAAACATTTTTTTTTCTCCTTGGAGGGTTTTTCTGAACCTGTACCAGACTATTTATATCTATAAAATTCACTGCAGACAAGGTCTCTAAATGTTGATTTGTACTTTGTGATTTCCAGTGTGACTGTATCTTGTCAAGATATTTAGGAGACCCATATTTCTTATTCAAAATTGAGCATGAGGTGAACTAGGTGCTATAATTCTTAAGCTATATAGTGAAGATGTATTTAAGTTACTGCTTGGTGGAAACAATACATTTATGGTTTCTTATAGGTATATCTCCAAATGGTCAAATATATAGTCATATTAAGTACCAGTGAAAATGTCAAATTTCCCTAATTAAAAAAATGACACCTAGAATACCATCTAAAATAAGATTTATCATTTCAATAAGTCTAAAACAGTCTATTGCCATTTTCCAAGTATTATCTGTCTTCAGCACACACTAAATAAGTGAGTTCTTTGGAGATCTACCAGACATTTAATTCTGAATATTTAAAATGTCACTAATAGTCATGATTTCTTACTCTATGCTTTTTTGGTAGGGAAACTCTCCCAACATAAAAACCTCAGTCCATGGGCCCAGGATTAATGTATGAATATTCTAACTCTTAACTCAGATTTGGGGCATATCTACTAAATGGATGTTTATCCTATAATAGGATAAAGTCAAACTCAAAACACTTTTCACTTGACTCCCAACAGTCAATTTTGTTTTCCCACAGATTGGAATTTGCCCAGAGATTATATGTAAAAAATCTACAAATAGAGCTTGTACTCTTTCCTCAGTATTCAACTCTCCTAGTAAATATCTGCACATCATTTTGGAAAAAGCTAACATATACTTTTTGTAGCATCACAGGGTGCTTTTTCAAGGCCTCCAAATTTCTCTTCATTGATGATATGGATAGCTGACCTGTATCTTCTGTTGTAATGGGTGTAATTGAACTTAGGGCCATAATTCTACAGAATGTTGAATTCAGGTCAGTCTCTTGCTTACCAGTTTTTTTCAAGATTATGCGAATCACTAAGGATCAGTATTTTTCAGACTAGGATATCATGATCAATCAGATGTTATTGAAGTTCCACAAGGATATAATTTCTGCTTTGGACCTGATATCTTTTCAATGTAACTGTGCCAGTCTTGACTAGGGCTTAGGATTGGGTGCTGCCACTAGAGACCTATCTTGAGTCCTTCATTGATATTGTCAAGGATAGCACCTCTTAGTTTCATCACTGGTCTATAAATAAGAACTGGTATAGTTCTTTAAAAGAATGGTTATGTTTCTGTTACCTGTACATAGCTCAGGTCTTTTTTTGAGAAACTGTCTTCATTGCTTTTTTGAAAAATTGTAGTAGTAGGTGAAAAGTAAGTAAGATGATAAGTAACATGATACATACACAGAAACATTCTTATCTCCTTAGAGATTAGTCTTCCTTTCTCTATATTATATCAATTATTTCTGACATTTTAGTTTCATTCAGTGAAGGCCAAAGCTGAATCCAGATTAGTCAACCAATTGAGCTAAAGTTTACTGATTCTTTCATCTACTTATGTTCAGATGTTAAGTACAGAGTTTTGGGTCAGTATGTTTTATAAAAATTTGCGGTTATGTTTCTTCTTCCTCTAGAATCTTCATGTCAATATAAATTGACAAAATCTTGCAGCTGTTTTGATCTAAGTTTCTGCCCTTATCGTTTGATATTCTTGTCTCCCTGGGTCATGATCTAGCTTTTATCTCTAACTATACTTAGAGACATGAATGAAGCACGTGTTGGAGTATGAGAAGACGTTTTAGATTTTTTAAAAGAAAGTTATATCAAACAATCTAATAAAGGATGTCTAAGCAAAACAGAACTGGCCAAATGAAAAAACAGTTAGGACTGTCACTCTTGGCAAGGAAAGCTCAGTGAGGTTAAGGATTCAGAGCCCTTAACTCAAAAAGAATCCTTAGAGACATTTTCTTTTAAAAGGTTGACAAAAATCTTACCGAAAGAAAACTAAACTGGACTTCCACTAACATAGAAATGCAGTAATTTTCAAAATGAGATGTTTTACCTGATTTTTAGATATATAAGACTATGATGGAGAGTAAAGTCATTCTGGGGAAGTCACAGAAGCTGTTTTGATGGTGTATGGAGTCAAAGTGTGAAATTCTGAGCTTATAATTTTTCTTTAAGCTCTCCTGTTAGAAACACCCAAACAAAGCAGTGTTTGTATAACTTATTTTCCTAAAACAATCTGTTGAAGCAGTTAGCAGGCATGTCAAACCTTACCTTTAGTAGGATTTTTATTAAAGACTTCATTTGATTAATTCCATAACTATTTTCAACTGTGTGCCATAAACTAGCAGTATCTTTTTTTTTTTTCCAATGGTACAGGATTGTTCTTCACAAATTGCATTATAAATAAAGAATGCCACTCAGCAACAAAACAAGAAACTAAAACACAGTAAGATGAATGCACTTCCAAATAATTCTATTGAGTGGAAGAAGTAAGTCCAAAAATAATAGTAATAATATATACTCTATAATTCTATCTATGTAACAGTTCTGTGAAATTAAAACAAACATGTAGTCATAGAAAATGTAAAAATAGTTTTCTAGAAGTGTGGAGAATGGAAGAGGGATGGGGCAAGAGTGAGTGATCATGCAGGACACAAAACATTTTAGGAGTGGCGAATATGCTCATTGATTTGAGTGAGGTGATGTTTTCACAGGTGTATACATGTGCCAAAGATCATGTGTGAAGTTTATTGCATCTCAATTATGCTCAGTAAAGTTGTCTTTAAAAATAGTCGGTTTCAGCTTTATTATATTAATTTTTCTGTTTCGATTTCATGGAATTCTGTTCTTATCTTCATTCTTCCCTTCCTTCTGGTTGCTTAAGGTCTACTTTGCTCTTCTTTTTCTGGGCGCTGAAAGTAGAAAAAATAGGTCATTGATTTAAAATTTCTCTTATAAGTAAGTGATACTGTAAATTTCTCTGTAAGTAGTACTTCTGTTGCACCTAACAAATTTTGATATGTTGTATTTAGTTTTCTTTTAATTAAAAATATTTTCTTACTGTCATGTGATTTTTATTTGCCTCTTTATTATTGCACTATATAGTTTTACTTCCAAATACTGGAGATATTCAAGATCTATTTCTGTTATCTACTTCCATTCAGTAGACTTTCTATACTGCCATGCCTACTCAACTTAGTCATTTACTGGCAGAGTTTAATTATTTTTTCATGAATTCTAATTCCCAGCATCTATTCCTCCTATGCTCAGCCACTAGTTAGGCTGTGTTCACATTCTATGTTTACTTGAAGGTTTAGCTTTTCACTGATACTTCAGGCTATTTGGTAATTCCGTAACCTCATTTATTTATTTATTTATTTAGAAAATTTATAATTTTGTGTTTTAGCTATTGTTTGTTTGCAGAGTAGTAGTAGTATCCTTTGCAATTTTCTACATCCTTAGCAAAATTTAATAGATTATAGAGTTTGAAGAGCAAAATTTGAAAAGAGAAAATTGGACAAAAGACAATGTAATTCAAGAATTCTAGCTGTTCAACTAAAAAAATGAATTGTCTGTATCCTCAAAACAGTTGTCTCCCTTCTTATCAACATTAGGAAGAAGAAACTGAGAGTGATAAAGTAAACCTAAAATAAAATTTACTCAACAAAAGAAACATTTTGCTTCTGTCTCTAAGTAGGAGGTAGTCCATATCATTAGGGTGCAACATCACAGACCCAAGGCATCATATCTTGCTGATCCTCTGTAGTTTGCAGGCTGACTACCCATGGAAGCTGCTCACATTCTAGCTTTTTTAGACTCTACACATCAGAAAGGAGAAAAAGAGAAAAAAATGCATCATCCTTTTGTAAGATTGTTTCTCTGATATCCTTTTAACATGTTTGCTCAAACCAAATCACTGTAGTCACTTGTCTATACCTAGCTACAAGGGACACTGGGACATATTGTCAATAAATGGTTTATGTTTCCAGCTGAAAAAAAATCACATGGGATTATATTGTCAAGGGACAAAGAGATAATGGACATGTAGAGACATTTGATTTCTTACACTCACAATTAGTTCATATATGCATTCCAATAGAGTATTTTATTTTTTATGAATAAATATTATTTTGAAATATTTATTAAGAGCATTAGACATTCTAAAATGTAAATGTCCTGACTTTTGCTTATTTGTGTGAATGTTTTAGCAGTGTATATTTCATGTGTGCATTTTAATACATTGTGATATGGTTATATCTAGAGCTAGAATCTCATAATATGAATAAACATCCCAATTAGGTAATTAATTTTCTCACAGTGATTTTTCATATTGAAGCTATAACTCATGATTTTATGGAAAGCTTTCATTAGTTCCTTAAGTACACAAGTAAAAAGTAATGTGAAATTTTATTAAGTTCAATATATACTAACATTTTTATTATAGTAACAGCAAAGATATATTTGTTTAGTATAGAAATCATACTATTATATACATTTAGTATTCTGCAAAATTTTGTCTTTTATAACACGTCAGTTTTCGTTTACACCTTACAGTTAGAAAAAAGACATACAAATAAAAAATCAAAGTGGTAGTTGATGATTAAGAATCAAATTACAGCATGAAGCTCTTTAAGCAAATATAAAATGTAGGACCAATAAAAGCAAAACCAATTATTATTTTTGGCAACAAAGGTTATTCTTGTTAGCCATCCAAAGAGACTAGAGATCTATCTTATTTTATTGCTAATTCAGAAAGTGTTATGTTTAGACATTCCACATATTATGAAAAAGATTTGTTAAACAAAAGTAATTTATTGTAATGTAGGAGGTCTTTCAGTCTCTGCTGTTACAATGAGTTAAAACCTAGTTGATTTATAAAGCTAGACACCTACAATAATAAACACTTCATAAAATTATATATAGTGAGAAGTTCTTTTATTTAGATGCTGGCTGATTTTCAAAAATGCATGCATCTAGAAAATATACATGTTGCAATCAAAGTAAGATTGTGACACAAGACTGAATCTTTAAAATATTTGAAAAATATGATAGATCATTAGACATATATGATAAGTTACAATCAAGAGTATAAGCACGGATGATCTATTTAAAGATGCAAGGACGTTTCAACATAATGAACAAACATATCAAACTAAGACTAACACTATTGAACTGCAAGCCTATTTAGACTATGTTTTCACTCTAATCAGGTTTTACTTTCCTTTATTGTTTAGTCATTGGCAATACAGTTGAATTTTTAGACCAACTGAAATGAATTCGAGAGTACAAAAATTAAAATAATCAAAAGCAAAAATGATTATAGTATCAGTGCTAATTACAGTCAGATATAAAGAAAACTTGAAAACATAAAAATATAACCCACTTAGACGGGTTGTATTTCATTTCTCATTTTTTAAAAAATAAAATATAGATTTCCATGTCTTTTCAACAGTATTAAGCATTGGGCATTCATTTTCACATTTAATTTCACTAGTACCCATTCTACTGATTAATTTTAAATAATTTTATTTTTCTTTTAACCTCTCTGAAGTCAGGTTTTATGGCTACCATTTATACACCCATTCAAACAAATGCATTGTCATGGTGCTACAGAACTGACCAGCTGGTGCAAAGGCAGCCTGGTAACCAAGGGATCAGCATAAATGTGTGAATGGCAGAGGGGTCAGTGATCTCCCACTGGGGAACTTTCCTTAATGGAGGTCTCAAATGTCCTCAGACCATGGAAGCAGCATCTTAATTCACAAAGAGACTATCCCTCTTCCAACCCACAGCAGGATTTTGTTTCAACCCATGACTGTCAGTTTTCAAGTGTGGGGGGTACCCGCTGAAAGAAAAAGTTCTTCAGCTCAGGAAGAATGTTTCCACCATTGGTGACTCCCTGAGGCCCAAGCTTCTCCAAACAGGGCAGCATGATGTTTGAGACAGATTGGCTATTCCCACCATTTCTGAAGGAGTGCGTCATTTTCTGTTTGAAAATGTTGGTTGGTTTCTGTTCCTTTTCAAAGGCTGCAGTTGCTAAATGTTTTACAGTTGTCCCTGTGGGAAGTTGTTGATCTCAAAATGTTAACAGTTCACAATTTTAGACCTCTCTCTTTTACTAGGCATATCTTAACTCTATAGCAAATTGTCCAGAAATTGTACATGGAGTGAAGATACTCAATATCTTAATTAAATACCTTTCATATTTTATCTCATTTATTAAGATTGAAATATGTATATGATTATTATGTATTGTCATTTATTAATCTATTAAATATTTTTAAATATATCTAATTCCAACTATATTTCTTGCTGCTAAAGATTTACTATTAAAGGCAAGCTATAATAAAAGATCTCTAAGGATAATCTAGAGAAGATTTATGTTAAATAAATATTCTTACAAAGGTATATATTAACACATTCTGATATGTGCTCAGTAGAGGACAGGACATAGTGGCCTAATAAGCTATTGTAATATTTAGAAGGAATCTATTAGAAATAGCATTTGTAAGAAAATAGAATTTAATCCCAAAATAAGAATAAATATTGGGAAGAACAAAAGGATATGTATTGCATGAAAAAAATTAACAACTATATGAAGTCACCATGACAAAAGGATGTCTCCTATATGAAACTTCAACTTCTGGTCTGTTTCTTGTTTCCCAAACGCCTGCAGAAATCAGTGCAAAGCCCTGTAGTGGCTTTGACTATCCTCATGCAGACACAACTTGATACTGCTTGATCTCATACTCCTACCAGGTGTTTTCCTTTGAATACATCAGTTCTCTTTTCATGCCATAGATTCCACTCAAGACTCGCAAATTCATAAATTATAAGTGTAATTTACAAGGACCAAAACCTCAACCACCGAAGATCATGATTAAATTTTCACCACTTGTTCTCGCATCTTTTTTCTGGATACCCAACCCAAATCCTACAAATTATGTATTTTTTTCAGTTCATCTGGTGGGAAGTTGGTACTCTTCCTTCTAATATTTTGAATATTTCCCTCCACTTGGTTTCAGGTAGTTTCCTCATACTTATTTACTCATCAGAATGGTAGAGTTCTTTAGGTATATAGAGCTCTCATTTCATTAGTACTCTGACCATTAAATCTGTATTGCTCCACCTAACACTTAACTTTATCTTTTTGGTTCAGTGAATCATCAGGATTCCAACTCACTTTTACTCTGCGTGGGTTCTGACTAATTGCAAGAAAATGGAGTTGGTGCAAACCTAGGGCTTACTTTGTGTTTCCCATCTCTCAAAAATCACTTTCTTTTATTTCCAAATTTCCAGTTTCTTGAAAAAACTTTCTTTTCACATATTGTGTGGGGAAGTGTATGGGCATGGGGTTCTTTAAACCAAAAATTAAATCCATTTCTTGTTACTCCATTTTAGACAGAAGTAGAAATCCTCTAGAACTTACTTTCAACTGCTAGAAGTTGAATCTGTGTGTTTCTTATAAAGTGTGTTGATATTCTATATGAATGAAAGCAGAAAGATCAGTTTGGAACCTAGCTTAAAAGAAAGAGAATAAAAATATTAAGTTGGATTAAAAAAGTAGGTGAGCAAGAAAATACATATATGTATATACATATACACATATACATATATATTTGATTTTTACTTTTGTTGAAGTAATGTTGCATTATAACATTATATAGTTTTTAAATATGCATAATAATAAATCAGCATCTGTATATACTATAATAAATTCACCACTAAAATTCCAATTCTGTATTTCACCATGCAATGATCCATTTTACCTAATTTGTCCCCCTTCCTTCTTCATAATGACAGCTATTATTGATCATAGAGAATAAAAAGTATATCTTTGTTTGATCTGATTCATTGATTTGTTTGTTTTACCTATGTAGCACATATGTTTTAAAGGTGGGTCGTATGATAATCATACAAAGTAATTTCAATCCATTAAATTTTCTCATGTACCAAAAAGCAATATAAATAGCATATTAAAAACTACAGGCCAAGATTTGTATTCCATAACTATTATTGAGAATGCATTCATTATTAAATGAATAAAAGATTTTTCATTAAATAGCAAGATTCGGCATTATTAACTTGAAGGTTTATTGTAACAGAAGACTTGTGCTCATTTCAAAATCATTAAATGGAAAAGTTAGAAATAATGAATTTTTAAAATACTCTGTTAAACTGATTTATTAAATTCAAAGGCATATTTAAATGAATTATCGCTCACATCATTACTCTTATATCATAATGTATGTATTTGAAATTTGTTGACATTCTAGTTAGTTTAGTACATTTAATTTTCAAGATTTTTATTGCCTTACCACAGAACCTAACTTAAGAGTTAGATCATGATGATAATGACAGCAATTTATTTGATTTCACCATATTCCAAGTCATATCATCAAACAATAGGTAAACATAACTAAAAAAATTAGAATTTAACATTGTATAGGTTATAGCAGGTCCTTCAATAGTGTAATTTCATTAAAATGTTGAGGGAAAAAATGACTAATAATTTTAAAAAGTCATTATTTTTGTACCTGCATTTATTATATTATATTTATTATATGATGATATATTTGCCTAAAAATATGGTTTCCAAGAATCTATCAAATAAATTAAGTGAGACCTTACTATCTATAAGATATTTTTACCTGAGAAAGTTGAGCTCTACATAACTTGGAAAATCTTATATTTTTTAGAAACACACAACATAGATAGGTGAGTTATAAATAATAGAATGTGTGCTTTGTAATAAATGCTATATACAGTTGTCCTTTAATATTATTGGTTTATAACTTAATCACTGATATTTTTAACTATACTTGAAAGGTTTTCTTTCTAAAGTATTAAAGATATTATTTTATCTGTCAGAATTTCTCTTGTACTGAGCAGTTATATTTATACAATTCCTTCTAGTTTTTGCTATGTTTGCTTATTAGGGGTTTTATTTTACTTTTTTTTACACATTTTCTTAAGTAAGTGTTGTTTCTGCTTTAGAGCTAATCCAGCTCCCATATTTGACCTAGTGCAAAGAAGATATACTGACACTTCTTTAAATATCTTCTTAAGTTTTAGCTTTATTTTAAAGAAAAATATGCAATAATGTGTGATGATTAGTGCTATTTTCTATAACTATGGGATCCATTAAAATGTTGGTAAAATAATTGCATTACTATATTTTAAATCAAGATATGTTTAAAATAATCATTCTTATTCCTTCTTTAATCCACTTTTTTCATTATCTGACTAATTAATGACCCAAAAAATTGTATGAGAAGTGAATTTACATTGATGAGATAAGATATAAAATAAAAATTTAAGATACATGGCATACAGAATTTATATTCTCTTTCTACTTCTACTAATGCCTTAACATATTAAGAAGTGAATTACTTAAATAACCCTTCATTATTCGAAGTGTCAAATTTAAAGATTAATATATATTTCAAAATGTATATGTTTTCATTTCTAATAATGTAATGTTAAAAATTATGCATAATTATTGTATATGAATATTAAATGATATTAATTATTCTCCCTTTTAAATTGAATTAGTATGAATTGAACTTAGAGTCTGTTAAAAAAAGTTCTAATAAGAATCAACATATATAAAATTCAAATGTCCTTAACAGAGTACAAATATATCATCATATCTTTCATTGGATCTCAGTAGCTATTTTAGCTCATCCCAATTTGTCCTGCAAGAATACATAAATTTCAACCTATGAAATATGGAGAGCTACTAAATTTATTGTAATGTATCTGAAATGACCATTCAACCAAAATTATCTTCATTATCTTCCACATCTTAATGCACTGCTAAGCATTGATAAAAAGTAAGACTGTACACATACAAAATCTCAATTTAAATTGAATGTATTTATTGTATAATAATTAAATTTGTACAATTTTACTGTTTACTTATTTATTAGAAGGTAACTAGTGAGAAAACACTTCCCAGTTGGAAACTTTGCTAAGATATCTTCACTGAGTCCAACCTGAAATATTTCCTATTGTATCTTTTCAAATTTTGTTAAATGTCATCTACATTTTTGCAAGCATTTTGGCCCTGTATCTGGAGAACATCTTACTCTTTTTTTAACATGACATGAGCAGTCTACATATTTAAAAGAATATTTTAATTTATACAATTAAGATAAATTAAAAATACAATATTTTCACTTTGCCTTATTCACTTATTCCTCTCACCAAGACAATTACAAAAGACTTTTTATTTGCTTTCTGTGTATTTGCACTTGGCAATCATCTGTTCATCAAGCAGCAGCCAGAATGCTCTTCATAAAGTTATCTTAGATCAAATAATTTTTCTCTTAGAAATTCTCGTGGCTTCTCATCACTCTCAGACAGAATGTAAAGTCCTTGAAATGCTCTACAACATGTAATAGAATTTCACCATCTACTATTCTCTTTCTCTGGTTCACTTTGTCTCTTGTTCCCGTGCGGATTCATACATCTGGGACTTTGTATTTATTTCTTATTCTGACCAGATCACACTTCGCTCATGACTTGCACTTAAATTCATTTTTTTTTAGAATGTCACCTTTTGAAAGAGAACTTTCCTGAATATTTCTTATAGAAGAACAGTATCTCCTCCTTCCTGGTATAATGATTTTCCCTTATTCTATTTTGTTGTTCTGCATAACACTTTTTGACATCTGATAGAAAATATATACTTATTTTTTATTCAGTTCGACTTTTCTTTTTCTCTTGCAACATAATTTCCACAAGGATGAATACCTTTTCTGTTTTGTTCCTATCATGTTTCCCATATCTGAACCTACACTGTCACTAGAGTGTCACTAGTCATATGCAGTTATTTAACTTAAATTTGAAAAAATAAACAAAATTCAGTTTAATTGCATTAATCACTTTTCAGTGCTCAGTATCCACATGTGAAAAGTTACCACAATAGACACATACATAGAGAATATTTCCATCACAGAGCAGTATATTGATATTGCTGGTTTTAAAATGTATGGAGAGTAGAAATATAGTCAATTGCTTTCACTAATAAGAATAGTTACCATATATACAAATTTATGACAAAATAGTGAAAACATATTCCTAGAAAAGCATGATTAGACAAATATATATAAAAAGGAGTATAAAAGTGAAAAATTATTGATAAAATGACTAAAGATAGATCATTTTGAAAGTACATAGAATAACATTGATAGTCACAGTTGAATTTTAGATAATTTAAATAACATAATTTTAATTCAATTGCTGTATTCTAAACAATAAAATTTGTCTTCATCTATTTTATCATCAGTAAGGATAGTACCAAAAAGAAAAATGTATGTAAATATTATTCGCAAACATAAATATGATCTAATATAACTTTATGAGTAGCATTATGGCTGCTGTTTGAAGAATAGATGATTGACAAGTGCAAAAACACAGAAAACAAGTAAGTCTTTTATATTCTTATTCTTAATAAGTCATATTCTTAATAATAGTATGTGTGTGTGATAGGATATGCATGAATTTATGCAACTAAATACTGGTGCAAATAAAGCCCTTTACAAGAAATAAAATACAGTGAGCATATTACCAAGCTGAAGAGGTAAAGACAGATTTGACAGTTATTTTCTACAATTTGTTAAATATCCTTTCTAGGCCAGAATTAAATAGAAATGGGGTGAAGATATAACAAACTAGAGATTTGCTCACTTTTTTGGAAGACAGATAACAGATTGTTAAGGTAGAGTGGTGGAAGCTGCAAGTCTCTGAAGAAATGAATTAGGCTTTCAACCTGTCACCAATGATGGTGACAAGACATGAGTGCAACTCATAGGAGGAATGTTTGAAGGAGCTGAAGGTGCTTATACTGGAAAAGAACTCTTGGGAAACCACAACACTATTTGAATGACCGCCCTGTGGATTAATTATTCAACTTTTAGCTTCCACATATGTATTCAACAAAATAGCATGCAGCCAAAAACAAATCTAATAAAAAAAAAAACCTTGTGTTCCAGAACAATGATTCTATAGAGATATAAAGTTAAGTGAACATTTGTCCTTGAAACTAGGTTGCATTTGATTTCTTATCACTTTGCTATCTATATGTTGTGACTATAATAATCCCAATCATTTTGTTCACTTAAAATAAAAGACAAAATTAACTTCCTTTATTCTTAAAATATTCACATATTTATTTGAAGATGCTCAATACAACTCACTGCAAAGATATCTGAAATAATACCTTTTGGATCAGCATTTAAAAATCTCTATATGCAGAAATCAGGCATACTATTTTAAAATCGTGAATGATCAATCTTTCATAAATTGAGGAAACAAAAGTTAATGAGGGAGTTAATAGATACTATTACCACTAAGAAAAAGTAAAAGTAAAAATTGTTCGCTCAAATATGTCCTATGTACTTTAGGACTTAATCTGGAAGTTCACTGTGAGGAAAAGAGAGTTTCATTTTTTGTTTTGTTTTGTTTTTATTTTTCAGTAAGAGGTAAGAAAGAATGAAGAGTAGAATATGGAAATTAATCTGCACATGTTTACTCTTGTATCTTATATTTTATTAATTATGCTGTTAACAATTCACAAATCATGACAAAATATGCAATTTTAAATTGTTATATAACAAATGCCATTAAAGATGTGATTTCCTGTTACCAAAAAATGTACAAATATAGGCCACGTTAATTTCGGAAAGGGTAGTTTCTTCTGGTATACTTAGCAAGTATTATAAAACAATGTATCTTTCTTAAAAATCACTATGTAGATTCCCACTTATTTGCAAAGTGATTACTGAAAAATAAGGCTTTCATGAGGACCATATTCTTAAGATCTACAATGGGTATTAAGAAGTAGGGAGAAGAACATAGTTCATGACTCTACTTAAAAGAATAAATTCATATTTGCAATTGTGTATTTACGAGCTTTGGCTTTTAGATTAACTTTTATTTCCTCTACTAACCTGAGTTCCATGAAGATTAAATTCTGTCCATAATCTGCTCAGCATTTTAGTTCATATCTACCACAGGTGTAGATCTTTGCTGAGATCCAATTTAGTAGAAAATGAATCACTAACGTAATTGTAACGTGATGATGTGAATCATGATTGAAATAAATTATTGGACTCCTAGTAAGTGGACACTTAACTGTGGTTATGTGCTGACTTCTTTGTAATTATTCAAATAGCCACAAAAAGAGCAAAGGGTCATATATAACAGCTATTTTAGGTGCTGTTTTTAAATTGAATACAGGTATATACAGAGGGCTAATTAGAGATGTGAAGAAGGATATGAACTCTCTAAAGACAGTGAAATTAACTTTTGAAGTTTGCACAAATGTAATAGTGGAATAAGCATCAGATAACCAAATAGAAGATGCGAAGTGGAGATAGATAACTAGTAATAATTCTAGTGATAATAAATAAATTTGATTACATAATTATAGGTAGTTTATTAAACTATAAATGTTGTAAATTCAGCATACATACATTATGATTTTTGTTTATGCAGAAACTGGGAGAAAATCTGGCATATATGAGGTGTAGAATAAATATCTGTTGAGGCAATCGAACTGCATTGCTTTGTGCATTCTTTTGGTTGGAATTTAATTTCTTCAATTAAAAAACTTAAATAAAACACAAATATAAATATGTAGTACATATAAAATATATAGCTTAAAATGACAACATAATATGACTCATTTTCTTAATGATCATATAAAAATCAATACATTTAAATTTCATATATTTAGTTCCTATTACACTAATTTCATATTTTTATGTTGCTGATTTTGTTTATTACTCTATGGACAAAGTAAATGAATCAGTTAATCCCTTTTCCTATATATATTTTATTCCCTTTGGCTATAAAAGTGTTTAATGATGTATACTATGAAGATTTCAAACTAATTCCAATCTGCATTATACATTAGGAAAGCAAATATTAAAATGTGTATATTATGAGAAATCTTTATCCCATGAATACATCTATAAATGTAGATTTAAAACATTTCCCCAAATAAACTAATAATTATAAACTTCTTTACAGACACAGTTCCTGTACTAGACTCATCTCGTATTTGCAACAATATTCAATCCTCTTAATGCTCCTAGAAAATAAGAAAAAAATGTTTGAAATAAAAACTTTTCTTTAAATGAGTACTGCTTCTAATAATAAATTTAGATTGCATAAACATTTGAGAAGTTAGAGAAATCAGTCCTTATCTAAAACAGATTTTATCTTCTGAATCAAAATAGATTATGAAACTAAATATATTCTAAAAGTCTGTTATTTATTTTTTACCTTTTGTTGTTAAAATTGTTGCTGCAGGTAAGTTTTTGGAGAAGGACTGAATAGTGAGACAGCATTCCTAAGGGAACTCAGAAGCTCTCTGTATCTTCTGGGATCTTCATGACTTTGGTTGAGATACCAATGTTGGTGACAGCTCACACTGCCAGCCAGTATGCTTTGTGCGACTCCCAAATCCCTCACAATGAAACTCGTCTCTAAATTTAAATCAGTGGGATACTCCTTTCTTGCTTCATTTTGTTTTAGAATCTTCTTTAGCCCTCAGTATTTTAAATTATTAAGTGTGTGTGTGTAGATACTAAGAGATGCACCAGGTACAATGTTCGCTGTTATTTCACCAAGATGAACCAAATAGTTCTCAAAGACTAGGAACTTAACGACTTAGTTGGAAGATAAGAAAATACACAACTATAAAACCATGTGTAAGTTGATATAGAGTCGTATATAAGGTTTTATATGAAGTTGTATATAAGGTTTATATAAGGTTTTTTTCAAAAGCAAAGTTATTGTATAGCACCATTTTTAAAGCCAAAGTTATTAATTATTACAATAAAAGTTTTGGTAATATCTGTTACCTTTTTGTATGTGTGATTTATGCACATATAGGTAGATTGTTCACATGCATTGCTTTTTAAACTGGTCTAAAATATTAAATTGAAGCTAGCTTAATTTTGTAACCAATGACATGATTCAGTGCTAGATGCGTGATACTGAATATAAAATTGTTGATTATTTGGTAATTAAAAATGGATAATACAAACCTAAATCAAACCATATTTATTTTACATTAATGAAGATTATTTTTTACACTCTGAGAGAAATAGAAGATCTTTCCATTCAACTAAAGGTTAGTATCAGATAATTTAGTAGTTTTATAAAATTATCAGCTAATCAAATGATGACAGATTCTCACAATGAATAGTTGATCTTACACACATTTACTGAGTGCCTCTGCTGTGCTAAGCTTCGTGATGGTGGATTGATTAGAGTATTAAAGAAGACTGACAAGGCCCTGCCATATTGAAGCTTACATTTGAGAGAGAGTGACAGATAATACAATAAACAAGTGATTCAATCACGTTTAATGGGAGTGGAGCCTTCTTTCAATTCAGAAACATGTCGAAACTTGAGTAACATGCCAAGCTAAGAGTCAAAGAAAATTCCACTCATGAGAAAGGATAAACTAAGTCCCTAGGATATAAATATCTTTTAGTATTTGCAGCGCTGCCCAGTTTTAGCATATGTCAAAATTACATATATTATATAACTGAAATTTGCTGATAAGAATTTAAATATTCTCTCTCTCTCTCTCTCTCTCTCCCTCTCTCTCATACACACACACACACACACACACACACACACACACACACACAGGAAATGTGTTGAACGATGGACATGTACAATAACCAATGAGTGAAACCTTCATAATTGCATATGGGAATCAAATAATCACATTTGTACACTTTAATATCTTAAAACATTGTCACTTATGCTTCCGTAAAGATGGAGGGAATTTTAATTCTATTTAAAAAAACCGTTGCTTGACCCCTCATCTAGAGTTTCTGAGTTAATATCTCTTGGGAGAGACATGTCTATTTTCATTTCTATAATGGTGACTGGATGGCACTTGCAGAATCACTAACTTAGTCACTTGTACAGGAAAATGTGGGAAATGTGTGGAGAATAATTCCAAATGTTGAAGATGACAGTTACTGTATAAACTGAAAGTTTACACAAGATTTAGAACACATTAACTACAGAGAAGAGTTTAGATTTTTTCTCACTGCCTATGGAGCCTTTGAAGGGTTTTCAACAGTGTAGTTTTATGATATTATTTACAGCTAAAACTATTACTTTATTCTCTCCCACAGCTAATGAAATGCTTTTCTACATTTCTGTTTCATCTCTTAACACAGTACCTTTTATTAATAAAAAACAATATTTTTTAATTATGGACGTATCAGTGGAAATGGATTTGTTGACAAAATTGTGGGAATTGATTGAACAAAAGGGATAAATCAAAAATGACATTTGAAGTTTTGAGATTGAGTATCTAGGTGACTGTTAGTGGGGTAAAGTAATGACAGAGATCAAGAAATGTCATTCGAATTATTCGTGTTGCTGGGACATGCAATATATTTTGAATAATTTAGTTTATGTAACTGAATATATGATGATTGGTAACCTAACCAGAAGAGATTTAGCTCAGAGATGTTGAAAGAAAATGGGTTTGAGGCATGCCCTGGTGGTCCACTAGTCTAGTGGAGTTGTTTCAGGCATCCCAAGGCCACATGTTCAAGGCCTGTTTTGGGGAGGAATAATCTATGTGAATAACTAAATAAAAAAAACGTTTTTTCCTCCTCTCTCTCCCCATCTGTCTGTACCTTTCCTTTAAAAAAAAGGAAAAAGAAAATTGGTTTGAGTGATCTAAAGAAAACAATGAGAAAGAAAAAGTAATGAAGAAAGGATGATTATAACAAAATTTGGCATAATTTTTTAAGAGAAATGATTGAGCTTGTCCCTAGAAATTATTGTAAGTTCGTAAGTGCACTACCGGTTTTTGAGTTGAGAAATATCAGTTAATATAAGTATATGTGGAAATTATCAACAGAGCAAGAAAGACTGGCTTTAGAAAAAAGGAATGAAATCACTGCAAAATATTTTTAAGATTGCGATACCAACACAAATGGAGGACAGCCTTTGATAAGAATAAGGCTATTATTTTCCTAACAATGTAAAACCAGATAGAGAATTTGGTTAGGGTGATGCTAGGTCTGTAAGCAGAATTAAGTTAAAAGTTCATCAATTTCATCTCCATTTTCTCAGTGGAATATGATGCAAAGCTCTTATCTGAGAGATGAAAGAGATGAAGTTTGAAATCATTACCTTGAATATTAGCAAGGACAAATTATTTTGGAATCTTCATGGCAGTATTGGGCATTTGATGTATAGAATTATGAATTTAAGTTTAACACTTTTAGCCAGGATTCAATTTACCTAACAATTTCAAATATTAATATGAAGACCCAGAATGGAGGATAATTGATTCTAATCGGAGTAAGAGTTTTCTAATGGTTAAGCAGACGAAATAAAGGGAAAAGAAGTTGAAATACATGAAAGGGAATGGTTATCGCTTTATACCATAGTTATAAGCTGGTGGTGAGAGAATTAGAACAAATAACTAATGTGAAAAGGAAGGTCATTGGATAAGGAGGCTTCCAAGAAGTTGACCACTGCCAAAGTATAGGCACAGATTAGGTGAGCTGCAATGTCAAATATGCTTTTGATAAAAATATGTTGTCCAGATAGTTATATGGTTTGCTTCAAAAGTATATTTCATTTTCTCTCATGGTCATCCTAAAACAACAAAACCAGTGAATTATTACTGTCAAACATTTACTGTTAAGCACATTTAGCCCTTAAAATTATATTGTTAACATACAATTGCTACATGAAAATATTGTCAGAATGTCAGTTTGCAAAAGAATAGTGGGCATGTAATTCTAATCTTTTAATATTTAAATGTATTTGGACATATATAATTATAATTCTTAATTTTTTTTTCTTTTTTTATATTTTACTTTCTCCAATGAATGTTCTCCAATGAACATATACTTCTGGAAGTTTATTTTTAATATTAAAAAGTAAGGTATTTGAGCAGCAGCCCAATTGCTCACCTCAAAAGATACTATTTTTCTAAATTTATTTGGATCTTCATATTTTTGGTAGGATTTTTTATTCCCTAAGACATGTAAATTCACAGATTTTATTTCCATATTGAAAACACATTATACAATTAAAATGTATTGCATGTATGATAATATTTTTCTTTTAAGGAGATAAATTATTTCTCATGGGAAATACTTTTCTGTAATCATTCTTTCCAATTCACATTTCTTGTTCAGATACAGGAATGATTACTTTTTTTTACCTTGTCTGAAAGAAAAATTATCATAATCACTAGAGTTAAAAAAATTGCTTAAATTAATTCTCCTATATATAGAAAAAGATAAAGCTTCTATCACTCATAAAATAAACATAAAGCATTTTGATACTCTATAAAGTTTAGTCTTCGTATTTTTTTCTTTTCATTCTAATGAATATTTTCTGATTGTAGTTTTTTTGTCATTCCTTTTTCACAGTATAGTGGTACTTTATATATAATTATTCCATAAAATACTGTGATCATATGGTCATCCTATATTTAATTGCTTAGTAGCAAATTAGTGATTTTTATAGACATAATGATTCAAAGGCTCTCTTTTAATCATTGACTCTTCCACCCACTCACAAAAAGAGACAAAGGGTTTTGATTCCTATAGTTGCATTTGTGACAGTATTTTTAATTTTAAAAAAGACATCTACTGAAAATCATGATTTTCAATACAGGCTGTACCAATTTATATTCCACCAACAATGTATGATTTCCTTTTACTCCAAATATTTTAATAGATAAATACATTGACTTCATTTCAATAAAATTTTATTTTCAAAAACAGGTTACAGTTTCAGTATTGGATTTAGAAAATGCAGACTCACTATATCCTTTCCTGTAACTATAAATGGCCTGAAAATATTTTCACAGGGAATAATAAAAATATTTTGAAAGTTGGACAGAAACTAGGTAGGAATGTTAAGACTTGAGGAATAGATAGTAATTAATTCCTTTGATTTTTGTTTTCTGTCTCAAACATTTCTGGCTGTATCACCAATTAGTTCTGCAACCTGAAAGAAACAGCAAGAACAATAAATAGACCTATGATAAATGTTTACTCTCATCTTTCCTAGAATCTCGAAAGGTGAAAGTCAACCCTTGTTCCTCATTCAATATAATGGCTGATCGATTCACTTAAAGCAGAAGATTCAAATCCCCAGTGAACAACAACAAAAAAATTCTGCTAATCTGAGAAGCCTAATAGATCCACAACATGCAAAATATCAGAGAAGTCAAGGACCCTCACCTTAAGTCTAATGGTATAAGGAGACTCAATTCCAGCAACACCAGGTCCTATTCTCTCACACGTCTATATAATACTCATCCTCCCTGGGAATATGGTCATCAGATATTCAAATTATATACATTGAAATACAATTTTGCATAGCACTTGTTAAGCTTGCTACAGAGTTTTCTAAGGGGAGTTGTCTTCAATATCATTTAACATCTTTCATCAAACCACTTGATACTATCGTGTCCTCAAAGTTTAGCAATTAAGTCTATGATCTACAGCTTGCAGCAGTCCATATACTTCCCAAGCCTCCAGGTTTGGGATCTAGGTTGGGGGAACACCCAAAAACAACTAAGTAAAATTAAAATAAAAAAATTCTTCCTCCTCTCTCTTCCTACCTACCTGCCTACCTGCTCACTTTTATTCCTTCCCACGCTTTTCCTTAAAAGCAGAAACAAAAACTTGCTACTAACGTTTAAATTAGGGGCAGAAGTCTATGATTTTGAGTCAATCATATTTAATTCATTTTTTATTAAATTTTGCATTAAATAGCATTATATTGGAGTATTATATACTATAAGTGTGTGTCATTATAAGCCAATGTTTACACATATTGCATTAGGTCATTAAATTCACCATTAAAAGTCAATTCAATTCTTCACCATAAATTGACTCTTTTCAATTTGATTTACCTATCCTTTTTCCATCTTCCTACCTTGTAGCCACTAATTTCATTTTATCACCTAAAGTTTATTTTTGTTTCATTTAATTCTTGTATGCTCTGTTTCAATTTGTACCATCTATGACTGAAATCATAGCGTGTTATTCTTTCTCCATCTGAATGACTAGTAATTCACTCAGCATGATACCCTCTAGGTCATCCATGGTGTTGCAAATGACAGGATTTAATTTTTTTAGAAAGTTGAATGGTGGCCCATTGTGTAACTAGGTAACATAAAATAAATGGAAATTATTGAAAATTAAAACACATCATTATAAAATGTATGCAATGTTGCTGAATCAGTACTGAGAGGAAAATTTAGAGTACTAAGTGTTTATAATGTAAATGAGAAAAACTCAAATTAATAAGCTAAGTTTCTCCTCACAAATATATTTTTAAAAGGCTATCTTTCTTCAATTGAACTGTTTCTGTTCCTGGAGAATTATGCTTAGTGAGATAAATCAGGAGAAAGACAGACATTGCATACCACTCATATGTATTGTATACATATAAGCAAGTTAATGAACTAAATCGAACAAACAGAGTTTAAAAATTAACTAAAACAAGCAGCAATAACTTTTAGCAAAAGACAAAAATCAGTGGATGCAGGAAGACTTTGGAGGGTAGGAAGGCAAATGAATAAAGTGGATTAATTGCATAAAGAAAAAATGAAAAAGTGGTGAAATTACTATATTTTCTACAGATGTAGATTTGCTATCATGTATGCCTTAAACCTAGTTAATGTCATAATGCAATATTCCTTTAATAAAATCAGTTTAAGAAAACAATGAAATTAAAAGCCAGAGAGAAAGCTAATGAAACTAAAAGATAGTTCTTTGAACCATGGTTTTTCAAACTGTTACCAACACAGAATTTTAAAAAAAAAAATCAAGATTTAACAAAAAATATCACTAAGTCTCTTACAGCTTTTAAAAGGAAAACAAAATATTACAGCACGAAATTAGCACTTATGTAATTCAATTATCTTAGTGAAATAGACTAATTCCTTAAAAACTAAAAGTACAAAAATTAAGTCAAAATGAAATAACCTAAGTTGTCATATATCCATTAAAGAAATATGATGTCTAATTAAGATAGCAAAAAATATGAAGGACCAGATGCTTTTACTGTAGAATTTACAGCATATTTTAAAATAATTAACACAAATTTTACACATTATCTTCCAAAAACCATTAGAAGAGGAAACATCACAGCTAATTATATGAGACCAGTATTAACCTGATAACACAAGCATCAAGAATAGCCACAGAAAAGAAAAACAGATAAATATTCTTAATGAATTTCATGCAAAAATTTCCAGCAAAGCATTAGTAAATCTTATCTACCAATACGTAAAAATAATAATAAACCATGAAAAGTGGAATATATTCGTGTGATATAAGCCTGACTCAATATAAGCCTGACTCAATATTTTGTTCAATATAGTTTCCTAAGAAATGGCTAAAAAATGAAATCAAATTATTGTAGGAATTGATTCAGAAAAATCATTTGGCAAAATTAAATTTACATTAATAATAAAAAAATTCTTAATACACTAGATATAAAGGGAGACATGTAGAGCTGATAAAGACTGTAAAGTAATCATAGAATTTTGGTTATACTTAATGGTTTAAAAAAAAATCACTCTAGAATACTGAAATGACAAAAATCTACACTCACCTCTTATTCAATGGACTACTAGAAATTCTAGTCATTGTTTCTAAGTAATAAAAATAAGTAAAAATCATACCAACTTGAAGATCAAAAATAAAATTATTTCCATTTGCGGTTGATATGATTGTGTATGTGAACAACATGTCTGGGAACCTACAAAATTCTAGAAATAAGAGTTGGTTTCAGTAAAAAATAGCATATGAGATCAACACATAAAAATCAATTATGTTCTTCTGAGAATAAACAGAAACTGAAATTTAAATTGCAAAACAATTAATCTAAATACAATGAAGTATATCACTAAATATTAAGAAAATAAGCACAGATATGTATGATAAAGATTTAAAATGCTGATGAAATCACTCAAAGAAGACATGATGGTTGGAGAGACATATATCATTCATATATTGAAAGACTCAGCATTACAACAAAATTCTATCAAATCCTCAGCAAGATTTTTTTGTAAATATATACATTATACATATACATTATAACAAGGGATAGACACAGAAGTCATTGGAGCAGAAAAAAGAACTCAGAACTCACACAACACAGTGTGGCCCACTGGATTTTCCTAAAGGGGCATAAACAACAAAATCGAAGAGGTTAGTCTTTAAAAAAATGGTTACAGAGTAATTAAATATTGATAGGAAAAAAAATAAGCCTTGACCTTACACCTTTTACAAAAATAAATTCAAAGCGAATCATGGAGTTAAATGTACACATACATTTCTTAAACTTCTGGAAAAACACCTGGAGAAAATCTTTGATACCCTGAACAAGACACAAAATTCTCAGACTGGGCAACAAAGAGTGTTCCTTAAAAAGAGAAAAAGATAAATTCACTAAAATTAAAAACATTAATTGTGTGAATGAAATTCTTGCAAGTATTACAAATTGCATATTGGAAGAAAATTTTTATAAATTACATGTGTGACAGATTTTGTTTCTGATAATAGTATGTGATAATAATAATGAGTCTCCATATTCAACTGTAAGAATGAAAAAACCCAGTTAGAAAATGTGCCATAGATATTTGCAGACAGCTTATCAACGAGGATAATCAGATGTCAAATAAGTACATGAAATGATGCTTAAAAGCATTAGTGATAAAGAAAATATAAATTAAAACTACAATGAACTTACATGAATGACTGAAATCAAATGTAGTAACTCCACCAAAAGCTGATGAGGATGCAGACAAAAATCAATTATTTATACTTGCTGCTGAAAATGCAAAATGGTAAGGCTTTTTAAAATAGTTTGGTAAGTTCTTAAAAGTCATACAAATGACATACAAGTCTGCATTTACAATCTCGGGCATTTGTCTCAGAAAAATGAAAATCTATGTTAACACAAAAACTTGTACATGAATGTTTGTAGAATGATTACTTTTTTATAAAATTTTTCAGTATTATCATATGTGATTTTGTCAATAACTATGAGGAAAAATGAGCATGTCTTTATTTCAGTTTTAATGACACACAAACCAAGGATCAGAAGGAATCATTTAAGATTTCATCACTGAGTAAGTTGAACAATAAGATGAAGAGAAATTTCAATGCTCTTTTCATTCTATCTAATGTGCACCCTCATAGTCTCCAATAGTAACAAGAGAAATCTTTCAAGAGTCAACTTTAATCCTTAATAAATTATGAAAAGGGCAAATTTCACAAGTTTAAAAACTCTATATTTTTATTGAAATTAAATCATATTGCCACATGATTGAAGTTGTTCAGTAAAAATACAGTAGCTTGTTAACATAGATATAGAGCATGGTCAGAAAAATCAGCAGAAAATAAATAAAACTATGCTGGAATATCTTCTGGGAGATCTCAGTCTATTTAATGCAGCACTGAATTGACTCATGTAATTTCCCAGTGTTGGTGATGATTACCTTGTGCTTATGTAACTCTTTTTTTCAAGGAGGTTAGTTCTCTTAAGACTTTAATTAAGTTACTCATGAAAGTCAGCACATATTTATTTGTGCTCTAATAGAACCAGGTGGGGTTTCTAAAATAACATTATAAAGTCAGTCACTCTTTTATTATCTTTGATTTTTCGCAAATAACTGGATGCTTTCCTTGCAGCTACTGCTCTCTTTTTATAAGTGAGATGCAACTCTAAGAGGGAAAAGTGTAAATCTCACAAAATTAGTTTTGTTTGAGAAATTTGGAAATAATTATTATCGAAGATTAACTTATCAGAGTTTACAAGAATCTATCACTTGTCCTGGAAACAGTTAGTTACATAACATGAACAAAGAAACCAGTAAATAAGTTCAGATTTTTCATTTTCTTCAGGAATCAAAAAATCGAAATGGATATTTATAAGTAAATAATTTCTCATTAGAGATTTTTTAGTATTTTATTGAAATGACATTTATATTAGAACATTGGATAAGTTTCAAATGTGTACCATCATAAATAAATAACTATATATGTCCAATAAAGTTCACCAATGGCTTTTTTTCATTCCTTGCCATATAATTGGTCCTTTTAACCTGTTTTCCCAAACTTCTTCCTTCCTTCTACCCAGTTAATTGCTCTTACTAGCTAAAGGTTTGTTTTATTAAATTCATCCATTTATTTTCTGTATAAACCAAATGTGAGTGAAATCATGTAGTTTGTCATTTTCCACAAGACTTAATTCACTTAGCATAGTACATTGTATGCCCATCCATATTACAAATGGCAGGATTTTATCTTTTTTTTTAATAGTCGAGTAGTATTCTTTTAAAAGAATGCATTTATTGTGGTCAGTTAATATATTCTACACTCTTAGAAAGAATTGTGGTGAAAATCTAATACAACATATTATTATTGTGATTATTATACTTATTCTGAAATTCTTAAGTAGAGGATTGAAGAAAGTACATCTGATGGAGCATTTACCGCTCTAGCAATTTTACTGGAACACTGAGGTCTCTTTTTAAAGACCCTTAAAAATGGAACTTATGAAAAAATGAGTTCAAGGAAATGTCACTCTTTCGAAATATATTTCCTCAAGTTGCCATTTTATAAGTAAATTAGTTTTACTCACTTGCTCTTTCCCCTTTTATTGTACATGAAGTACCATAAACCTGTATGCTAATGGTCACCAGTTACATAAATGATAAAATGAAACACCATTATGTGACAAACTAATAGCAGCAGTAGTAGTTGGTAAATTATGTCAGCCATTATACCCTATTTGCTGTTCTCAAAGTGTGACCTCCTGAGACAACCTTTGGAAATATGTTATCATTTGTGAGGATAATCACATGCTAAAAACAATCCTTGGCAGAAAACACGATTTGGGCACTACAGCTTTGTAAAGTTGCAACAATCTTAAAAGTATTATAAATTCAAGTTGAAATTACAAGGGGCTTGACTGTGACTTATCAGTGGATCTGTCTAATTTTAAAGCAGGTCCATTTTCAATATGGCAGAGGCAACATATCTTGCATTTTATGAGACATAATCTCATCTATCAGTTTACCATTAATGGTTATTTCTTAGATAATGTGATTTATCAACTTAAGAAAACACTGCTTCACTTTTCTTGACCACGCATTCATAATTTCTTTACTGTGAGCATTTTTGCCTTCTCATACAAACCAATACTTATGGTGTTAGGGAAATTAAACTTAGTAAACTGCTCTATTTTAAACAAAATGAACACATTCATTATCTTTATTATTAGCAAGTTCTGTGATCAACAGGAAAAAAAGAAAGATGTTTAGTTTTGATAAAGAAATATAAATAAGCAGGTGAACTAATCAGGATATTTCTATTACTACTGGCAAGAAAAATTTGAGCACTTTAAAAGACTGAAAGCAAAGGATAAAGATGAGGACACAGTGACTTGAAAGTCACCAATATCAATTTTTGCTCTGATGTCAGGCCAATATTGGAGGTACTAAGTAACTATTAATATTTCCAGTACTAGAAGAAAATTTAAGATGTTTTGGGAAAAGAGTGGCATTTATCCTTGACAAAAAAATGGTTGGCTTCTTTCTTTGCTGAGAACACTCAGAATTCAAGATGTTGATGATTCTCAAAACTGTATCAAATTCAAATGTGCATGCCTTAGTTATAGCATCTAAAGTATCAAAATTGGAAGGAATAGCATTTCACAGGCTTAAGAACAGAGAAAATAATTAGAAAAACAAAGCAATTACTACTTTATATATTTCAATAATATATTACTATTGCTTTTCACAAAAACAAACATAGTAAAATTAGCCTCCCAACCTCCTTAAATGTTAAAAACCAATTTACCATGGACACCAGAAATTACAGTAACATGCCACCTTGCTTGGAAAGAATTGGCATGAATCATAAATCTTCAAGCTTTAAACATAGTAGTAGGTATGTACAGTATTTTTAAAATAATAGAAGGCAATGAAAGTTTCTTTCACATTGATAGCAAGAACAAATTTTGATGTAATTGTGTTCAGTATCAGGAACGAAGTTTAACCTTTTAAGAAGCGGGAATGAAAGGAAGAAATATACACTTAAGGAGAATATCCAGACTTCGACTTTGCCTTTATTTTGTATAATACAAGATTAACTGAAAGTCAATGGATATTACTATACCCTAAAAAAAATTTTAAATGCCGAGACTAACCCAAAACAACTCAGCTAATAAACTGATCCTTTCCACAATGTCAGATATATTTTGCTAATTCTAAGCATGAATTTATTAAAATAAGCAATAAAGGTAGTGATTATTAGGTAAACTGAGAATTTTGAGAAGCCAGGTTGGATTTAAAACCAAAAAGCCCTGATAATGTGATTTAAATAGCATCATCTAAAGAGTTACTAAGAGTAAAAATGATTTTTCCTTTCTTTCTGCCAATAAACTTATTTAGAGTCTTTTTTGTGTAAAACACTAAGCTGGGCAAGGTTACAGAATTTCTACTTTTTTGAAGTTTGCAGTGGAGTAAGTGATACAGAAAAGTGAACTAGAGTTTGAAGCACAATGTGATAGGTGTTACAGGAAGGGCAGTACAGGTTTTAGGGCTTATGGACAGACACCCAAACTCCAACCTAAAAGATGACTATCATCTTTGTCCCACAAATTACAAGGGTGGTGGTTAGATTTTTAGATAGATGTATTGTTAGAAAGAGTTCTTCATTAAACAAGTTGTTGAGAGGAAGAAACATAGAGACATGGAATGATCAAGAAGGAAGGGGACCAGGTCTTGTAATTCATGATTGATAAGAAGTTTAGGTATTTTCCTAAAAACAAGGAAAAGTATTTTAAGCAATGAAGAAACACGATGAGATTTTGTATTTTTTTTTTCTGTTAGTGATGAAGATAACTCCTTTTGTCATGGAAGAAATAGGAACAAATGTAGCTATATATTAGTAATTTTAAAGGTAGTTACATGATCATTTTAAATTTGTTTAGGAGAGATGCAAACAATGTTTGTGGTAGAGGAAGGGTAGTGGGGAATAGGGAAACAGAGAGAATTTGAGGTATAGTAGAACAAGTCTATGATTAATTAAATGCAGGGCATTAGAGTAGTTAACCTGAGTGACACCCAGGTTTCTTTTATATATTTCTTTTATGTAGATATTCAATATAGCACAGGTAATGAATTTTGCATTTTCTGAGATTCTTTTGAAGATGATATATTCTTGAATATCTCTCTTGAATATTATATACAACACTCTTGAATAGTATATATTGCATAATACATTTTATATATTAATATCTAAATTAAAATGTATGACATGTGCAATATATGTAATATTTGCAGATACAAAATGGTCATTGTAAGATAACCACACTTACTATAAGTATAGTGTGAAATATATTTTGCAAATATTAGAATTTCATATCATTTGGATTCGGTATGATTTTGCAAATGCTAAGTATTCCTAGTTCATTGGGCCCTTCTGTAATTAATTAGTGCTGAATTTTGTCAAGGGATTTTTCTATTTCTATTTACATGATCATATAGCCTCTTGTGATAGATTATATTAATTTATCTTTGAATGTTGATCTAGCATTGCATACCTGGGATAAATTCTACAATGTCATGTTATATAATTCTTTTCACATTTTGTTGGATTCAATTTACTATTATTTTGCTGAGAAATTTTGCATCTATGTTCATGAGAGATATACGCCTGTCATTTTCTTGTATTTGTCTGGATATGATTTAAGGCCATATGCTGTCTCATAGAGTTAGTTAAGAAGTAGCTCTCTTTTCTATATTCTGAAGGATAATACAGACAGAGAACTGGTATAAGTCCTTTCTTTTGTATTGGGTAGAATAGATGAAACACCCATCTGGACCAGGTATTTTATCTTTTGGAAGTTCATTAATTATATATTCAGTTTTTTGTTAGATACATATCTTTCCATATCATCTATTTCTCTGTGTATTTTAGGACAGCTATTTCAAATAGTTGGTTTATTTCATCTGGGTAATCAAATTTTTGGACATAGACTTGTTAGTATTATTCCTTTATTATTTCTTTAATGTTCATGGAACTCTCCTTCATTTCTAATACTATAATTTTTGTATTCTCTATTTTAATTTTTTAGGCAACTTGCTAGAGACTTCTTGATTTCATTGATTTTTTTTTTCTTGATTTTTTTTGGTATATTTTCTGTTTTCAATTTCATTTATTTTTGCTCTGGTTTTTATTATTTCTCTTTTTTCCCTTTAAACTTAATTTGATTTTTTTGTAGTCATCTGAGGTATGACCTTAGATGACTCATTTTAGAATTCTTTTTTCCCTAGGATATACACACACGTGTATACATACATACATACATACATACATACATACATACATACATACATGAATGTACCTTTTGCTTTAAGTTTCATCTAGACACTACTTTCCTTACATCTTGCCTTCTTTTGTTTTCACATGATATTCTGTAATACTTTATCATACAGAAAGTTTAATGATCATATCATTTGTCTCTGTTCACCATAAGCACTAGTTGGGCAGAGCTTTCCTCATTCACCTTTGCATTTCCAGTATCAAATACAACCCTGTTCCCAATTGGTGATCAATGCCCAAATATTGAACTAAATATTGTTGGTAAAATTTGTTACATTCTGTCTCTTAAATAGTTTTCAGAGATTCATATTGAGTCTTAAAAAAAATTCTAACTAATGAAGAAAAAACTGTCAGCTACTAGCAATAAATTAGTAGGAAATGTTAATAAAATCTTAGACTAGGAACAAAACTTAAAAGTCATAGTCCAAACAATATCTCAGTACACAAATTTCTTGATAATACCCTGATTGAAATTCTTTAAACTTTCTTTGTATTTTAATGGTTTACTGGTATCTTACAACTAAAGTTTCTGTTTTTAATGATTTCATGTTTGCTTCTGTCAAAAAAAGTACACTACACCCCAAACCTAAGTGTGTGTGTGTGTGTGTGTGTGTGTGTTTGTATTTGTTTGCATTGTCAATGAATTCACACATGTGCCTATTCAACACTTTTGTTGTCATACAACATTAAGCATGCTTCACTCTTTTCTGGAATTTTAAAAATATACTAACCATTTTCTGACTCCTGATTCCCTTTTTTCTTCTTTCTAGTTATAGAGAAAATTGATAAACAAAATAGCAACAAAGAAGAGTTCCTCCAGGTGAAAAGCAATCTATTGTGTTTAGGTACAAGTCATGCACTCAACCATATCATTCTAAACAGTTCATAATCCTTTAACTAAAAGAACAGAGTAATACTGTCACTGTCTTGACAAAAAAAAAAAAAGAAAACCCAAGCAAACAAGCAAAAAACTTAAATTTGTTTTATCTACTTTGCTCTCTCATTCTGAGATATGTAAATTGAAAGGCAAATGTACGATCGCTGGAAAATATGTTTCTTTGGACTATGCCATTGAGTATAGTTACAAAAGTGACACATCTGCTTTATTCAGTTTATGAATATCTTTAAATTGATTTTATTTTGAAAACTTTTTTTTACCTCTGTATGTTTTCTTGGTTATTTAAGTCAGAAACTGAATGAAACTGGTTGCTTCAGTGTAAATTGAACTGACTGCACACTCCAAAGAGTAGGTTTTATATACAATTTAATCATATACCTAGCCTTCATATTCTTTGCAAATATATGAGAATCCCTAGTAAGCACTGTTAAACTAGCTAATTCAGCATGTGCAATCTACAATGAAACCTTGCCAAACCTATAGCAAGCTTTCTAAAGTTTATTTTCCTTGTCTCATAGTAGGAAAGCAACATTTATGCATTTATTTCAATTTGTTTCTAGATTCATTGAGATATAATTGAAATATAACATTGTGTACGGTTAAGGTGTGAAACATGTTGACTTGATACTCACATATTGCAAAATGATTGCCACAGCTGTGTTAATTAACATCTTAGGCATTTGAAATGATTATCATTTCATTTTCATTTTTTGTGTTGAGGTCATTTGAGAATGACGCTCATAGCCACTTTAAAATATATAATCCAGTGTAGTTTGCTATAATCAGCATGATGTGCATAGAACTTAATCATCTTGCAAATGGAAGTTTATATACTTGACAAGGACTCCCCATTTTCCTTTACCCCAGAATCTTGCTACCACCATTCTATTCGGTTTCTAAAATTGACCTTTCTGCGTTTCACTTGCAACAGTATCATACAGTATTTATCCTTAACTGTCTGATTTATTTTACTTAGTATAATGCTCTCATTTTCATGTGTTATAAGTAGCAAGATGCCCTTCTTTTCTCAAGGGTTTCTTCTAGGTCCTTGCAACATAAGGCTATAGGACAAACTGGCTGGGAAAATCTGGATAAGGAAGCCAACATACTGCAAGTACACTGTGACTTTCATATCATCAGGTACATTCTTTCATTATACCCATCATCTGCTATTTAAGATGAAAATAAAATGTCTTTTCTTTTGCAGAAATGTCAAGATTCCTAGAAAAAAAATATCTCTTCTGTGTATGGATGGAAGCCTTCAGATTAAGAGAAAATAAAATAAAATTTAAAAGACAAAGACACTTGAATATAATTATCAAAGAATGTGTAAGAGAAACAGAAATAACTACATAGCCTATAGCCTAAATGGGACTGACATCAAAATTTCAAATGTTTCATATTATAGAACAGAAATTGAAAATCAGAGATGTAATATTACAGAAAATATCAGTTACAATCTCTTTGACTTCAAACTGTTTTCTTATTATACCATGTTTTTTTCATTTTATTTCTCTGTGTAGTCAACATATATAAATATGAAATAGAGGTATGTTGAAAAAAGTATAAACAAACATCCAAGCTCAACCAGTGATTGATAAAATCTTAAAATTCTGCATTATACATAGATATTTTTCTGTCATATAAATTCTAAGTAGTAACATTACCTTGAATAATATTTATTCTAGGCCATCAGCAATACAGCAAATTTGATGTTGCATAAGTAAAAGTGGATAAATATTAAACATATTATTGTTACTACCTACTTTTTCACAGTGGAAGCAAAAGCTTTATTAAATAATTTAAGCATCTCTATTTAATATCTTTACTGTTTAATTTCACTTTTCGGTTCTCTCAAGCCAATTTTATGACTTAAAGTGTTTTGCAGCTTAATATTATACGTGTGCTTATGAAGAACTGTGAAAAAGTCAACTGAAATAATAGTGGAAAAGAAGAGATAAAAGAAGATAAACATAAAAATATCCCATCTGCTGAAGTAAATGGTTATCTTAATATGAATTCAGATGCAAGGCAGGGTCACATATGTAAAGTAATTACATAATATAGAAAGTAATGTGCCAAATTCTCATTTAATGGGATTTGGTGGCACCTACAGATGAGAAGAAACTAGCTTAAATAGCAAAATAATATTTAAGAAGTAAGAGGGGCAGACAGTTCATGAATGAATCATTATTATATATTTTCATTAGCAGTTACAGTTACTGCATATTAACTGAAGACAGCTAGAGGATGCTGATTATAAAACATTCTGAGAAAATCAAGGTGATACATACATACCAAATAATAATGAGCACAAGGGCTATAATAATAACAGAATAATGACTGGTGACTTCAGCATTTTCATTTTTCCATTATAATCTGCTTAAAAGCTTTCATTAGATAACAGGCTGGCTTCTGAGATGAAAAATAAAGGTATGTAGGAGACACAGAGACCATTAAAAGAAAATTCTCCAGAGAGAAGAAACATTGACAACTTTGAAGAACCAGGAAATACTTTCTTAAAAAAAAACATTAAATAACATTAGGATTACTTATCTTTGAAGGCAAGTACTAAAGAAAACTTAACAACTTTGTAGATGTGGAAAACTTTTTATGAGAAAATTTGTTGATGTACTTTATATATATATATATACATATATATAAAACTATTGCTTGCGTAAATTTTTGATAGAGATATGATAAAATGACATTAATAAGGAATATATCAGAACAGAAGTAATGTAAAATAGTATTTGTTCTCGAACAATTGACCACAATGTTGTTTGTGATCTTAATTATTTCAGATACATGAACGTAGGCAAAACACTTAATTTCTTAGTTACCTCACTAATAAATTCAGAGTATTCACTATATGTTGTTAATGCAACGTCTCATTCTGCAGTGGCATTCTTCTTATCAGATGAACATTATTATCACATACCATCAAATGCTGTGAGTTCCATAATCAGCATGACAAGAACTAAATATCAGCAGATAATCATAACTTTTAATATGCATTGTTTTGCATATATTTGATAAATACTAAATATGTAATAGCTCAAATGCAAGACTAAAGTTAGATTATAGATCAATTGAACAATTGTATTTCTTACAATGCAATCTAGGAATAAGAAGTGATTCTTGATCAGGAATGTGCAGTTTTCTCCATGGAACTCTGCCTTGATTCACAGACAAGTTATACCCTTTTTAACAAGACTTCTTAAAAAATGGTAAATTAAATTTAATGTATAAAGGTAAATAAAGCGTATCATTGCTACTAGTCACTTTTACACACACACACTCATGAGCAATAAATAGCACTGTCTCCATATTTATCAACATTGAGAATGAGAGAATAAAACTGCAGAAGTATCACATACTGGAATCTACCACATAAAGAGTAAGATCTACATTTGAATCCATTTTGCTTAGCGTTTTGCTCCTAGTATACAACATTAGGGATGTTTATATACTTTTACCACTCTACAGTTATTTAACTATTTAAAAATAATATAATCCATCCTTTCAAAATTATTTTTGCTTTCTCTTCATTTATATGAGAGATTTCGTGTGCTTTTTCGTAGTAATCTAATATATACCTATATACTTATCATTTAAAATATATTATTGTATATAATAATCACAGTTATTATTATCATCATTCAATGCCAAGATACCTTGTAAACTCTGAATTCAAATAGATTCTTTAAGTGTTCTGGGCATAAATCACAAGTCAAAAAAATAAGATCTCCCAGACTTCATGGGGTCTGGGTTCTCCAATCTCTACTGAAGAGTGTCTGTCTCTGCAGAAGCGGTTTGTAATACAGGAAGGAATTTAATATTATATTTTTCACTTACTTACAAACATAATATATTTTAGGAAGGAATATAGGAAGGAGAAGAGAGAAGGAAGCACAGTTATTTATTTAATAGTTTATTTGATTCCTCCTCTCTCCACCTAGGATTTGGAACCTTGGGTTTTACATGATCTACACCCCAGTTATTGTAGTCACTTGTGCCATAAGGAATACCCGCAAAATTATTTCATTAACTGTATACTTTTGAGCAAATATTTACAAAACATTATACAGTCATCTCATCTCCTAAGTATCTGGTATGTTACAGCGGGGAATGAGCAGGTGGTTGCAACTTTTTAAGGAACATCAGACCTGGACTCAAATGCATCCCACTTTAGCCCCAACAGCAACAACAGCAGCAACAGGAATAAGGAATAGGACACTCTGATGGGTTGGGTCATTTAGTACAAGCACAGGAATTTCTATTTGATGATTCCTATAAAAGATCAGTGTTTTTAACCTATTTCTCATTGTTTGAATAAAGCGACAAGAACAAGAAAACAAAACATCAGAAAAAAAAAAGTAGTAAGACTTGTAGAACACATCTAAGTAGAACAGCAGGTGGCAGAATCCTTAAAAAGTATGCAAGACAGTGCTAGAATCATCTGTGAAAATAAATTAAAATAGCATTTTCGAAACTGCACCGATTCTGTGAAAATAGAGACTGAGTCAATATAAATAGGTTGAGCTTTGGAAAGTAAGAAGTGATAAAGAGAAGAGAAATATAGTTTACCTCCTGTATGGAAGCAACTTTTCACATCAGCGCCTCATGACGTACATACATGTGTGTTATTCAGGACATAAGGCAACAGGATTTCAACCACAGGCAGAGGTATTTTCTGCTGTTCACATGTTGCTACCCAAAGACTCTAGAGGGTCTTGGATGAAATTTTGAATGACTTGAAGAACTTTTTACAGCATACTAATGTAAGTGTCTCACTTCCAGAGATTTTTATATAATTAGGCTGTGGTTTTTCCCCAAAGTCTCTAGAACACATTCAAAGAGTCATTAAGCTAAACATTCTCATCCTATACATGGTAGATTTTAATATTCTCCAAAACCTCCACTACAGCAGACGATGATAACTTTAGAGGGAATATAGAAGCATGTTGCATATTTTTGGAAAAACTTCTATTAAAATCGTTTAAATTTATGTGGTGCTTCAATCACAGATTTTTGGATATCAAGTTTATTGCAATTAAATAATACTCACATGTATTATTTTTATTCATCTAATTATTCCTCCTTTGGGAATGTTTAACAAAAAACATTTATCAAACACATATGGGTGGAAAGAGTTTAAAGAATTGAGTCTTTATTTAAGAGTAAATAGTAAGAGCAAAGCAAAGTTTAAATTTGAGTGTAACATTTATATTCTATTTTTTCTTTGAATCTACTTATTTATATCCTGTATTACTGTCAATTCTCCTAAAACTTTTCTCTTTTAAATAATGTCTAAAATTTTTAGAATACGTGTAGATAATTCTACACACAAAGGAATTCAAAATAATGCATGTAAATATATTGTCCTTTTCAGAAGGGACACAAACCCCCTGCTACTTACTTAAGTGTGGGATATATATAATTCTATTATAATTAAAACTCCATATAAAAGAAAAATATATGAGTAATTTCATCATTTAAATGTCTTTCATATAACCATATCACTCAATTCTTGCTTAATTGCTTTTTTAGCTGAAATATTTGTAGAAATTTGTTATTGAATAGTAAAAGTATATTTATGGACGCCCTGGTTAAATAACCATGAAACATGTTAGTTTCTTAAATATTTTTATTTTTCTGAAATCTGAACTTAGAAAATTTAGAGGCACACCTTGGTAGAGCAGTGGTTAATTGTCTCTGAAAGATGCAGGCCACATACCCCTGGGTTGGAGTCCTGGAATCAGGAGAAACAACCAGTGTAAACAATTCAGTGGAAAAAAATAATTTAAAAATGCTTCTTCCTCCTCTCTCATTCTGTCTGCTTGCCTACTTGCCTTCATTCCTGCCTGCACTGTTCCTTTAAAAAGAAAAAAAAAAAATTAGGATGTTTAAAAATTTGGTAACAGAATAACAAATATGTCAATTTATCAGTATACCTAGGACTTTGATGGAAAATATTGAACAAAGTATCAAACATTGATAGCGTTTACTCTGAAGGTTTGCCATTCAGAGCTCTATTCACAATAGCAGTGTTCAAAAATGTCATCTAAATGATTATAACAAATTTCTCATCTAATTGTTTGACGATCTTGCATTTTTATAACTAAGCTCTTTCAAATATTAGGAAATCAGTCTTATTATATAGAAAATTGCATTATATGAGAACTTGAATGTCGAATAAGTTCTATTTTCTGATCTATTGCCACTTTTTTTGGCTAGGTTTTATTTTAAAGTCCACATTACGTAATACAATATATTATTACAATCTCCTTAGAAAACATAATATGAGGAGGTATTTTTCTGATAGCTTTTTCATAAAATTTTAGTTATATGTATTAAATGAACTTCACTGAAGGATGGAGACAGGAAGTTGCTTTGTTTTATTTTTGATTGCTATGCCTTTAAACTTATTATGGGAGTCAATTTTGTTACAGTGGGACAAAAACTTTCTTAGAGAAATGTCATAACAATTTTTATCACTTACAGATAATGAAATGGTAGTTTATTTTTGACATATAAAAATTGCAAGCCAGTATAACATTAAAGTTCTAAATTTTTTTTTTTCCCTCCTTCAGATTAGGCTGAGAAATACACACTGAGAAAACATATGATTGATTTCTTCTCTGATTCTCACTTCGTTATCTTCTTAAGGCTGTTTTAAGCTCTCTTAAATTTGACGAGAATTCGGATAGGCAGGGATTTGCCTCCACATACGTTTAATCTGACCACACAGCCCACTACAGAGAAATTCATCCATAAATTGATTCCTCTGCTCTTGAATCCTTCTGTAGGTTCTTATGAAGTTCTTATTCTCGATATCTCAAGAACAAGCAAATACCCCTAATATTAAAAAAAAAAAAAAAACACTCTGACTCTTAGATTCTGATGTCCACACCGTATCACCTATCGTCTCCAGAATGTCTTTCAGATACTGTCCCTCTCAAGGTACCAATTCGGTTCTCTTTCATGAGGTCCATTACTGACCCACAGAACCTCACACATAGTTTAGTCATCAAATGTGGGTTTGCTGGTTATTCAAAAAGACATCCAGTCCCTATTATGTTATCCAAATTGATCATCATAACATCTCACATTTAGATTCTTCAGACATAATTTCTGTTATGATCCCTCAAGGATGGGAGATGAAAATTGAATTATTTGAATATTTATTTTCAAGCCCTCCTCGTGTGAGTTAAATTTAGCAGGTAGTAATACCTTTTCTCTGGTCTTGTGGTAGGAGAAGAAAATGTACAGCACATCAACAACTTTCTTTTAAATGAGAGGCAGGTGAAGGGATAATACTGACAAGCTCATTTTAACTTACTTCTGTGCAAATTCTGCAAAAGTAGTCTGGCATCTTGCTTTGGGAAATGAAGGTATTACCAAATGTTATCAGTCACAGTAATAGTTCATTCATATGCAAGAACTGAATCATGTGTATATATGTATATACATTCATATATATTTACATGCACAAGTCTGCATGTACATATATATTTGATATATTTTACATGTATAAACTTGGACACAAATTCACAGTTGGTCATGCCTCCTAGCAACATCCATAAATATTGGTGTCAATTGCCAGTTGGTTATTCTTTGTAAATTATTTGCTATGTATTTGAATACACATGAGTTAATTAAATATTTTTTAATTACTTAGGAAAGCTATATTATAAATTATTACACTAGAAAATTATATTGTTTTTGAAGCTCTGCAATTCACATATATTTTATACAACATTAGAATACATGTGTATTCACACACATATATGGTAGTATTAAATAAGAAGATACTAAATACTCCAGCAACCAAACTAAGGACAAGTCTATAATGTTTGTCAGTAAAACAATCATGGTAATGATGCTTTTTTTTTTGGTCATCTTTAAGGTTTAAATGAATCACTAAACCACATTTCATCATTTACGTTGTTAACTGGTACTATGCACATAAAAGGATAGAGGGTTACTTGAACATCCTGATCTTCAATATAGTAAATGGATTTTTGGTGGAAGACATCTTAAAAGTGATAGAGAAAGAGAAAAAGACTAATTGTCAGCATTGAGTTAACATCAGAAGAAAATTTTCAGTCTTGTTTGACAGAAAACCCTAGATAATCTACTGTGGATGTGAAATTTTGCAAGAAAGAAATGAATAAACAGATTTAAATACTGCTTGTATTGTGAAGTGAATCACACTGGGTACCTCTAAAATCTTAACTAAAGAATTTAATTTATTTCAAACAAGATATTTTATTTTAAACATATTCCTTTTTTCTAATATTACCTCTGTACTCAGAGTAGCCACATAGACACTGAAGCTTAACTTCAGGTGGACTATATTTTATATTTATGCCTTTCTTTTCCTTTTTTTCCATTTCTATCACCTTTCTGTTATTAAGAGCATCATCTTCTTAGAGCTATATGAAACAGACAAGCAGGTAAGTAGGTAAAGCACCAAATAAATCACCGTTTCCTTTCCTATAAATATTTGTCCTTGTTGTATCAAATTATAATTTGTACAAATATATGATCCATTTTACAAAGTTGCAGATCAATCTTTTTTATTTTTTCTTTTGTCACTGGGTGTCAATTTTTCAACTAAAACTTTGTGTAATCAGCTGTCACTTAATATAAGTTTTTCCTGAGCATATGAAAAGCTTCTACAAAACAAATTTTAGATTCTTTTAACTATTTCCCAATGTAATCAATTGAAGAGGGAACTGATTCAACCTGCTTTTTCAAGGAAGGGAAAAAAGAACTAAAGCTATTACTCTCTCTGGATTTTGAAAAATAAATGGTGAAATAGAGTTATAAAAGTTTCCAATTTCTTTCTTTGCCTAAATTGGCAGAATCAGATACCTCTTCAGCTGATTGTACAGCAGCTCTGGAAAAGATGTGCCATTTGTAATGGCTTTATTTTTCCCCTTAAAGATGCTCTCCAAGTCAGTCTATTCCTAATCTTCAAACTACAATCAGGAGTTCGGTAAACTATTATCTCAGTCTATTCTTGTTATATCTTCATGTCTCATATTGAATTTCCCATTTTTGGCTTAGTTTTTGATCCATAGTACCAAATTTTTTTGACCAAATATCTGTTTTTTACCAAATAATTATTTTGTTTATAATATATAATAAAATAATAATGTCACAATACATATATAGCAAATATATAAATATAAACAAATGTATTTGTAGATTGCAAACCCAATTAATAAAATGTTATGTTTAAATTCATAATATATTTAAATTTCATAGAATTATAGTGTTTCATAAATAAATTTACCATGTTTCTTAATGCATACTGGCTTCAATCATTTACACTTCTATATGATATTCTACTAAAATATATTTTCTTGATAAATACACAGAATATTGCCATGCTATTAAGGAAACAAAGGTTAAAGGATACATTCTCAATATTCCTGAAATCATGTTCTTTTCCGTCACCGACTAGCATGGCATGTTTTCTTCAGCTGACCACTTTCTTAAAAGCTACTTTTATTTTAGGAATCTCTCAGATATTAGGAACTTATAAAACCACTAATAAAAGTTTTTCTAACTTTGAATTCACTTATTTGTATCTATTCTGTATTATTATTTCTAACTGTGTATTTGCTCTACTTTTACTCTTAGTTTAAGTAGTAAAGTTCTTTATTATTTCTTTTGTATCTGAACACTGAAATTTAAATATATTCAAGGATATTTCCTTGAAATTTTTTAGTCATTATATTCTGAAAGATAAAATTAAGCATTAGTCTATCAATACTTTTAGTATTTAGCATTAATAGAGTAAATGTGAATAAGATGAATAATTTATAATCATTGTAGGACATGATATATATTTAACACAAAAGTTGATGTAACACATTGATTATGAATGTAATTACTAAATATAATGCTATTAGAAGGTCATCAGAGACTTTGTAACTCATAATGCCTAATGAATACCTGCATGAAAAATCTTGCAAGTATTTTTGTTAATTGAAAACATAATTAATAGCACCAAACAAATTTGAAATATCTGTTTTATTTATATGCTTCTGAATAATAAAATCTGGATTCCAGGGACGCAATATGAGATACTACTGACTGGGGACTCAATAGGAACACACTCAAGCACTGCAACTTTTCTAGTGAAATGCTGAGTCTCATTAGTAACACTATTCTTCCATTTTCTGCCATTTATGTACTTGTGTTTAATTATCTCTAGCTCTATTGACTTGTATGTTATTTTCATTGCTACAGAACAAAGCAATATCCAGAAAAGCAGAGGAAGGCATAGCCCAATACTTTGGAGAACTGATCCTTGAAGATCATAACAATATTCTCAAACCAAATGAGAATCAAAAATTGAGTTTACTGGTGAAAATAATTAAAAAAAATACATGTAGAATGCAGGTAGATGTAAGTATATATTAAAATAAAAGCATCTTATTGGGATTCCTGAATTTGGTTTATATATGGTGATGTACATAGTTAAAAAGGGATAATTAGCTATTAGCTAAGCCAAGATTTTCAAAAACATTTTAATGTAAGAATGTTTTAAATGGCATAAGTTATTCATAATTGGAAGATCATATAGAAGAAGTTAAAACAAAATAAGATACAGCATTAGAATACTCAAATGATATGTCAGAACATCTGATTCAACAGCTAGATTTGATTCAAGAGAATGCTGCTTGTCAAACATGACTCTCAGAAAGATAATTGAGTAGGTATTCAGTTCGGTTAGTTGCAATCAGTGCTGGTAATAATGTTTTGTAGATTGTTGTCTTGTGGCTTTCCGCTAGAAAAGGGTAAACGAGAGTGAATAAATTTTCATTACATATATTTAAGCGGTACTTGCAAAACAGCAAAAGTTTGCATATAGCATATTTTTTGTGTTTTTCATATAGCAATAATATCTGGTGTTGACAATGTTTAACTGATTTAATATTTATACTCTTCCTACTTTAATTTAATTTTATACTCTGAGAATCATTGTAAATTAATTCGTATTCTCACCTTGTGAACTACGGCATATTAGAATGAGTCTTTAGGAGCCCCATTTGCATACAGAGAAGTGATTAAAATAACTTTGGTCCCATAGTTGGTTGCTGAGATGCCAAGACTCTAAAAGAAAATGATGATTTGGAAAGTATTCCAAGTATCTCCCTGCTTACATTATAGTTTACTTTATATAGTGCATGAGGTTATTTTACTAAATTGTCGAAGAAATGAGCTATTTATAAAACATTCAAACATGTTGTTGGGGAAACAAATAGAAGAAATATTCATGTAACAATTAGAAAGTAGTACATAGATTCCTCAAAAATAAAAGTAGAAATGTCTGTCATACAATTATTCCACTACTGAGTATTTGACCTAAAAAAACACACATTCACTAACTTGAAGATATATATGCATCTCCCTGTTTATTGCAATACTCTCTATATAATAAATTCAATAAAGTAAATTATTAAAAAGATGAATTGGAAACAACCTAAGTGCCCATTAACAGTTGAATGTATGAAACTGTGGTATATACACACTATGGGATACTACTAAGAAAAAAAATGAAATTCTGTCATTTGCAACAGCATGGATTGACCTAGAGGATATTATACCTGATGAAATAACTCAGATAGAAAAGGACAAATACCATATGATTTTATTTATACGTGGTAAAAAGAGAAATCAATAAATAAAACAAAAACAAGCTTTTAGTTTATAAGAACAAATAAATGGTTATCAGAATAGATGTGGGTGGGAAAATCAAGTAAAAAGAATCAGTTTTATGGAGAAAAATGGCTGTGGACTGTTAGTGGTGAACTTAATGTAGTAAATACAGATGTTGATTCAATATGATACATGTCTGATACTTAAAGAATGTTACAGCACAGAGTTACTTCAATATTTTTTTAAATGGGAAGTGTTACTCATATTTTTGGGTTTTGTCATTAGGATAATTTGTATCAAGTACGTTAAAACAAAAATCTTTAATAATATTAAATCGGTGAGGAATATACCTTGGATGCACTATAGACATTTTAATAATGATACAAAATGTCATTTCAATCAGTTGCTAAAAATGTGAGAAGGGCATTGGTGGAAAACACAAGTCTTACTAAAGCTTAGTTTGAAATCGAGAGAGCAGCACTGAAGACAGAAACAAGAAATCATAAATGACTACCAAGAACATGTCACCCACATAAGACTGTGCCTGAAGAAGGAGGGGCTAAGAGATTTATAAATGACCTGACTCCTCTGGAGAGTCAATAAAAAATTCTGTTGCTCTTAATTGACCTTTCTGGCCCTTTATTTTACTTCCTTAGACTACTGAAACATAGATCTTCAAGAGTTATAGATAAACATTAAGTTGATTAAACATTGACTAAAGCACATAGAAATCAATAAAAATAAATATTTGAAATAAAAATATACAAATATGTGTAAATACATTTTCAGAAGCTTTGTGGATATTAACTCTTGAAGCCTTCATAACTTCCTATTTACAAGTGAGGAAACTGAGGTCTATGTAAATCTTCAAAAATTCAGTAATGTTTAAAAAATAGAATTCTGGATTTTAAGTACAATTCTGTTCATAATGAAAGGCATGTCTTGCCTTATAAGCTATTGTGAATATTAAATGAAATTTTATATGTAGAAATATAGAACTAGTACTGATATAGGGCAAATGTGAATAAATATTGCATTTTGTCTAATCATAATTCTTTCTATGGTCTTGATTTTTTCACTTTTTGGTCTTAAATAATTGACAGTCCTTTGTCAGCCAGTGAGATCAGTAGAAGACATAGAATTTGGAAGGGAAAGTAGCATGACAGAGCACAGAAAAACTGATATATAACACAAATTGATGAAAACTTGTGAAGTGTCTGAAAAGTTTTACAAACATTTGTATTTATTCCAGTAGGTATGGAGATCAAATTAAGGAATTTAAAAATAATTATTATGATTATATCTCTGTATTAAAACACAACTCTGATGACATCATAGAGAGTGAATGCAGAGGAAATAGACATTAAAAGAATACAAATTGTTAGGAAATTATTGAAATGTTTTCTGTGAGAACTGTGGTCCTGAACTAGAAATTTCATGAATGTAGAATGGTAACAGCAAAAATCAGAGAAAACTTCAAAGTTACTAGCTTGAATGATTGGCATGAATGGTGATACTGTTAAATGAAAGAAGAAACAAAATAATGGGACTGTTTTTCAAGGGAGAAACATCACCATAAAATCCCCACTTGAAAGTTCCACACAAGGTTAACGTAAGTGTTAATAGCTTTGGAAAACATGTACAAATAGGACAAAGCTGAAGACACTATAGAAGGTGAAAGAAACAGAAAAATATAGCATAACAAGAATAGGGGAATTAGAGATATATAAATAATTAAAGATTACAGAAATGCATTTAAGAATATTTAAATGAAATATGCAGCTTCTAATGATTTGAAAAATGTTTCTCAAACATAATTTGGCATTTGTTGCAGGTGGCTTTTCAATTTTCTGCAAGCTACTGGACAGCTAAAAAGAGTAGGTGACAAGTCTATACTGATTTCATGAGCTTATGAAAAGACCAATATTTTTCTACAAAGATGACTTCTTGACTGTTATTTTGAGAAACAACATTAAAAAGTGAGTGTTTATGCAAAGAGAAGTTAATATTATATTAAGCAACATATTCAATGTATCATTTTTAGGAAAGTAAGAGATGACTATCTTATACAGACATTTGAAGAAAAAAAAAAACACCAGAATCGATATGTATACAACACAAAATGAGCAAATTGCACATCTAATACCATCTTTAAATAGACACAATGTAAAAATTAAGCAAGAAAAACAACCACTCCAAGAAATATGAAATACATAATATGAAAGGACCTATTAGGCTGGAATCTGAGAGTATTAGAAAAAACATTTTGAAATAGCAAAAGTTCTATATGAGTAAAATACTATCATTTGCATAATTTGGCCACATTGGTCAAAAGAATCACTTTTAAAAAGTTAGCTTTTCTTTTGTATGCTTTTGCCATCTCATTTTTCTGTATCTTAGATCTTTTGGATTTTTGAATGATTACCTATTAAATGCTGAAAACAAAATAGAATATTTGTACTTTCAAAGAACTTCTTAATACTAAGAATTTTTTAAAATCAGGAAATAGTGCCACATAACATTATTATTAATAAGCCATCTTTCAAATGATAGACTTTATTAAAAATAAAAGTTGGACTCCAAAATATAAGAAGCATTTTCAATTTACTCAAATATCTGAAAATATGTGGTGCATAAATTGTTTATTCTATCAAAAATAGTCTTCTTGTAGTTGTGGGTTTTTTCTTTAGTCTAAATAGTATAAAATGAGGAAAAATATGATTCCAACAAGTTTTAAATTGTGTATTGACTGAAAAAAGAATGTACTTTCACTTATCAAAGCACTTTAAAGCAATACTCTATCTTAAACTTCTGAAATGTGAAGAAAGCTGGTCAGAGAGGGAGTTAAAAGTATTCTCAGAAATTGGTATAAATATTATAAAGTTTCTCTGTTTTGAGCTTTTACTATGTAGGCAATGCAAAATTCTATGAAAACGTCATTTTTCCTATTTTTTATTATATAAATGATATTTATAAAATCTAATTATAACTAGCATGAATGTCAATAGTTCATTATGATAATTTTCATAAAATTCTCAAATAGGTACTAAAAATATTATCATGTTAAAATGCTTTCTTTTTCATGTATGATTAATAGATATGATATTTTGTCAAGTGATGGAGGCTCTTCATTTTGTGAAAGATAGGATTCCATTCTTCTGATAATAAAAAAAACTTTTTAATCACCTAATGGAGATCCTTTTAGGTATAAAGAAAATTGTGATTTGTAAAGTTGACTTTTACATTTTGAACCTAAATTAAGGAGATGTCTATTATTTTTATCTCAGCTGAAGTAAAAAAAAAAATGTTGTATTTAAATGTTTAAGGTATATTGTTTTAATTCAAGGAAGATATTTTAAATGCCAAAGAAGGAGGCTGATGTATAAAAACATTATTTTTTCCCACTCCCCAACCCCACTTCTTTCATTTATTTTTCTATTTATCTCCCCTCTTCCCTGCTTTGATTCCTTCTTCTCCTCTTTTTCTTCACCCTCCCTTCCTTCTCCTTTCCCTCAGTCTCTGTCTCTCTATCTCTGTTTGTCTCTCTTTCTCTGACTCTCTCTATCTGTCCCTCAAATGGAGACCGGTCAACCTTGTAGGAGCTTATAGAAGCTCTTTCCTGACTCCTAATCACAGAGGAAATATGTGTCTAATCTGGAACCAAACAAGTTGGATAACTGGAAACAACTATGATGAGAGAGAGGTTGAATACTGCTTGACAACTGCATTTGGCAGGAAGTGAACAACTTATTAAACTACATGTTTGATATTAACAGAATCAAAGAAAGATCTGGTTTGGAGAGGAAATACCTCTAAAGGTTTGTACAAAACCACACATGTAAAAGAAAAATGATTAGTTTCCTTTTATCATCTCTCCCTTTCATTGTTCAAGGTGTAGCCACTGTTAATCACTAGACCTTATTTCTTCCCATTCTTCCAAAATAATAAAATGCATACATGTATGTGGATAATATGATGAATGTGTAATACTCTGGTTTGCTTTAACAAAGATGCATGGTAATATAAAGTTATACAGCCACTTGCATCGATAAAATACCTCATTGTAGTACATTTTAGACTATTTTCTAATAGAACTACTGTAAGTAAAGTATGAAATTCCCCAATAACTCAGAACAGTTTTTACTATTACTGATATTTTCTATTAATGTGATACAATTGTCACAACTGAGCTTAATTGGTACATTGCTACTAGCTAAGATCTATATTTCATTCAGATATCGTCTTCCAATTTCCTTATCTATTCCATGATCTCATATAGGATACTTCAGTACACTTAACTCTCATGTCTCCTTAACCTCCTCCTGTCTTTAAAAGTTTCTCAGATTTTCCCTGTTTTAGTTACTGTTGATAGTTTTGAGGTTTACTAGTCGAATATCTTATAGAATATTCTTCAATTGGTATTTTCCCTTGTGACTAGACACTTCTGGTATGTGATATCTAAGACAGGAAAATTTGCATTGGAATTCTGGATATTTCACTAAACTATTTAACCATGAGCAAGTTTCTAGTTTTTACTATTATTTCATATTTTATAACTTGAAAATGTATGCATGCTCCTATCAACACATATGTGTATATATATGCATACATGCACATAGACATGTGGGTAAATATGCATATATAATGCATATGTTCATGTATAATTCATGTACATATGTATTATGTGCATATATATTTAAAACACTAATGGTATCACCTTTTTTTAACTGTGAACTTTTTTCAGATTTGACACAACTATCTTACTCATCTTTGAATCCCTGATCATTCACTAACTTACTGACCCACAGAAAATTCCCAATTGTTACTGTTAAAAAAAAGTCTACATTTGATGTTTTTAACTCAACAGAATAAATGTAAAATTAAATGTAGAAGTTCTCTGCAAACAGGTAAATATTATATCTTTAGGTAATGTAGAATTAATAGTCTTAATAATGTACAAATTCATAAAGGCAAGTGTCTAAATATAAGCTGTTTGAATGGTTTGGTGAGGATTCTATGGCAAGCAAACTGAATTGAGGTTGGACTCAAAGAATTAAGATATCTTCCAACAGAGTGAATCAGATGAAACAAAGTTATTTTCAGAGTAAACACATTGCTCCAAAAGCTAACTTTATCACAAATTATGAACTAGTGGGAATATTATTAATTAGTTTCAAATGAATTTAGCTAATATATGTTTAGTGCCTATAAGGTACTCAGCAATTCTCTAACTACCGTGAGAGATAATAAAGAGATAAAAGGTTTTCTCTTCAAATGTATTGAAAAATACAGAGAGACAAACTAAAGAAATAACAGTTCAAAATATTTTAATATTAGTGCTCCAATGAATGGTATAGAAAAATAAGGCTATCCCTGCAGCATGGAACCTCAAAGCCACTATTAAGCTGAATCATCTGAGGATTAGTGTTTTCAGTTAGTCTTCTAATAAGTACCCATTCACAAGCAATTTTAGGATGTTTATTTTCAGATAACTGAAAATATATAAATAATTTACAAAATGTGGGTAGTTACAAATTTTATATTGTATTGACATTTCTCCACACACACACACACACACACACACACACACACACACACACACACACACATGCACACATACACATCCTAAAACTAAATAGGATTGTCAGTGGTAAATTGATGTGGTATGTACAGAGGTTGATTTACAATAGATACATACCTTAAATCTACATAATGTCATAATGCAATGTTCTGCAATAAAACCTGAACACATAAAATAATATACATTCTTACACTTACACTTTCTCAAAAGAAGCTCATATTAATTTGTTCTTTCTCAAATACAAACTGGCAAAACTTTTAGTTCCTCATAAAAAACAGCAGCATAATAAATAAATACAATATTAAAAGATCAATTTAAGCCACCTCCTAGTGGAGCAGCAGTTGAGTCTACTGCCTTTGGCCACATATAGTCTACGTACATCTCAAGGACCCAGGTTTGAGTTCTAGGGGGAAAAATGAAGATGAACAACAAAATTCAACAAATAAAAAGTTTCTTTCTCCTGCCTTTTCATACCTATTCACCTTCATTCCTTTCCTTTTTTTGAAAAAAAAGATAAATTTAAATAATTTCACAAGAAATGCTGATTTTTATCTATTAATATGCTAAAAGAACAATTGTTGTAAATGCTTTTTTTCTCATTCAAATTCACAATGATACAAACCTTAAATAGATATTGCATTATTATGCAATATTCCTTCAATAAAATTAATTTAAAAAAGAAACTTGCATATAGGTGACTCTATATATAAATGGGAATTAGTAATTGCCTAACATTTGAAGGATGATAAAATATTCTAAAATTGTATTATAATAATAATAATCCTGTAGTTCTCTAAATATATGGAAACTCATTGAATTGCATCTCTTTAAAACTCTTAATGAAGTTGATCAACTTGGGCACACACAATTTTGGCCCGCAAATTCACATGAATAAATTGATAAACTTTAATTGTATCTCCAAAGTGTGATTCATACATTGCTTTGTTCAGAATATTCACTAATCTCTCAACTACAGTATATAGAAGCCATGTGTCATTCTCTCAGCAGCACTGAGTGCAGCCAAGGCAGCGCTTTTGTTGTCATGGTGGTGATGGATCATCAATGTTCAGTGGAATACCTGTAATTTGCAAAGTGAATGACAGGTGGCATTGAAAATGCACTGTAGTGGCCTTTTCTAGGTGAGTTGGAAGCCGTTGGTATTAAAGTTTTCCCTCTTTAAGCTGTGTTTTATTTCTGTCTTCACACCAGGTTTGACATTTAGATTCAAGGGGGATAAATGAGATCTTCAGGTTTTGAACTTAAGATACATTCTTCATGTAATAGAGAAGCAAATATTTTACTTTTTCAAAGGATGATAAGATTCATTTCATCGGGATACAGTTTCATCCTCATGCTTCCTCAATGCAAGCCTGAGTCTCTCCCAACTGAAATCTGTATCAGTATCTTTTTTCTATTTGATATAACAAAGATTTGAACAAATGAAGTAAAAAAAAAATCCGATGTCTCCTTAAAAACAGCATTTTTGTCATCATTTTTCTTCAGATAACAGTCAGTTATTTTCCAACCTGAAATTAAGCTCCCCTCTATTATATGACCTGTTTTCAAGTTGCCACACAGGTTCAAATTCTTTATGAATCTTTCACTGACCAAATATCTTAACCACCTCTTACTCGCTAAACTTCGACAACTATTAAGTTATAAATTGAGAGGAAGTCATGCATACCTGTTTTGCTCAGTGGAGTGATTTCATAACTAGTACAGACTTATACATTTAATCATCAATTAAATTTCAAAATATCATTGTTACATTACAGAAGGAATGGTGAGAGTTAATCATGTATCTGTTAGGTGATTTAATTTTCCCAAGACTGTGTCTTCCCAAATAGATGTTGCACTTCCAAGAGTGAAGAGAAATGTTCAACACACCTATGCTTTATGAACAGCAAATTAGATACCTTACACTTAATGTCCTTCACAGCCTGCACAGTGCTATGCATCCATAGCTAAAAACTAAGTAACTGAATGGTAAATATTTAATTATAAAAATCCTCAAACATTATTATTAAAAAATAGCAAACAGAAGAAGGCATACAACCAAAAAATATACCCCAAAACATTAATTCTAAACTGCTACATTAATTTGCATTGGCAAAACATGATATACCCCCAAGCAACTTCTCTGATTTGACAGATGTGTCCCTGATTTCAGTGGAACATTTCTATAAAGTAGTACTTGTGGGTACTATTTTGAATTGCTTTGTCATAGACCCTGGAGCAGTCATAATTTTTAGTTACTCACATTTTTTCAGTTCTAAACGAAAGTAGCAATTTCTGTCATCTGAGCAACTTACAGCTATGAAATGATCTTAATATACAGAATGTTGTTAGCTCAGACCATAAGTGTTGCCAAAGTCATTGAGTATACACTGGACAGTAGTCTTTGTCATTTTCTGTTAGGGTCTTCGACTAAGAAGATAACACAAACTTACCTACTACTCATTTCCTCATTCACCTAATAAATATTGAGTACTGCATATGATCTGCTGTGCAAACAAATGACTCTAATATAATTCAGTAGGTATTATAATGTAAGTACATAAAAAGTGCAATAAGGAGAGACAGGAACTATGTAATTCTTCTGGGGGAAATTAGAGGGCATACTTTAACTAGTGTGTATTCCATTTTTAGAAAAGCATTATAAATGTATTCATGACTGCTTGATTCTAAACATGTGGGATATAAATTTGATGTTAGCAGAAAAAGGAAAATTCACACCTGGCTTGAAACATCCTTGTGCAAATGATTAGGCATGGCAAATTCCATCAGGGTGCCACAGGGATCTATGCTTGTCACAGTTTATCATTTACATTTTTGAATTATATGAGAAGAGGCGAAGTTTGATTATTAAATGTGTAGGTTACACAAAACAAGAATACCATAGATATTATTGGGGCAAAAGTAAACAGTACCCATTATCTTAAAAGCCTAAAACAATAGATTGAAATCAATACGCTGAAATTTGACAGGAATAGAATGTGTTTCAGTGCTAAAAACCTCATCTCAAAAGGAAGAAATATAAGACTGAAAATATGTAACTTTGCAACAGTTATAATTTATCCAGTGTAGGTGAGTTAGACTTTAAAAAGCTTAATTTGATCCAAAGTGGTATATATCTGCTAAAACTGTGAACTCAGGGACACATCCTTGTGTTTCCAGCATCTGAGATGTTGATGTGCTGGCCATGTAAAGTCCAAGGTCCTCTTTGTGGCCCTGGCCAAGAATGAAAAACCTAAATAAATAAAGATATTTATTTCTTCCCTTCCTCTTTTCATCCCTCCCTCTCTTCCTCCATTTAAAAAATAATTGTGAAAACAATATTTGGTTGTATGTATAGATATACAATGTCCTTGACAAAAGGTATAATATTTATTCTGATTGATATTGCATGAATGTCAAATTAACTTTAGGAAAGCTGCATTTTAAAAAACACCCCTGGCAAATTATAACAGTATTACTAAAGGAAATGAAAAAATGCGAAATCATGGTGACTCAGGTGAAGTTGATGGTTAATGATGAATTCCAAAACTTGTTCTAATATGATATGATTAAAGGACCTGACTATTTCTCACAAGGAGGAAAGAATATTAAAGGATGTAGTGGAAAAGAGAAAATTGCACATACCACTAAAATTTTCTTAGATTAGTTGAGAAAATAAATTAACTTCAGACAGATTAGTAGGAGAAAGGGTCAATTTAATGACATATGCATGAAGAATTTACTTGGTTATTGATATAAAGGTAAATAAGATCCCAAAGACTTACATACTGCACTGTATAATGGGAAACGAGATTAGGGTATTAAGTAGAGAGAAGAGATCTACACATATGGGAATGTCTTCATATGACAAAACTTTGTCTCTAGATGTTTGCCCTGTCTTAAAATATATTCTCTGATATGTTCCTGGGGATGACTCCATAGTTAGGCACTCTTAATTATTTAAGGTTATGTTAACAGCTTTTCATGAGACTTGCATGGTCTTAATTAGCTTTTGTTCCACATACCAGGTGACATATATTAGAATAAGTCTGCTCTGGATATCTTGGGGGAAAGTTCTATCTGATCACATAGGGGAGATCGATCCTATAAGAAAAACATGGAAATGGCTTTCAAATATTTGAAATACTACTATGTTACATTTGTTAAGTAGTTCAACAAAAGGTGGATAGAAATATTAAGAGAATTAATATGCTAACTGAATGTATGAAATATATGAGGAAAATATTTTTATTTGTTTTATTCACTGCAGTACATCAGCTGAGCTGAGCTCAGGATGTACACATAAGCTGAGCACATGGATGTACTCCAACACATATTTTTAATATATTAATGACTGAGTGCATAATAAAGCATTTAAGTCTGCTTTGTCGAAAAACAGAAAGAGGTGAGTAGGTAATAGATGAAATGCCTCTATGTAAGTATAACTGTCTCAGAAAAAGGCAATTGAAATGACTCCACATGAAAAGAGGGAAAATATATACAGTAAAAAAATGAAAATATAATATATTGGAATTTCATCTTAAAATTAAAGTTACCAAAATGGAAATTGTATTGGCTATGCAATACATTTTATTGCTGAAATGCTGAACTAATTTACAATAAATCTGTGTTGGTACACCTTGGATGTATATACAATTTTTCTAACAAAATCTTATAATAACACAATGTATTTTTCAATTCATGTCAGACTTTAGGAATATGATCAAGAGGACCACTTTTGACAGTAGTACAGTCCATCAATTACCCTAGACTACTTTCTTAATTCTTTAACATTCAAGCCTACCATTTCAGTATGTCATAAAATGTTTTTCAGCTTCAAAGTTAATTGGCTTAAAAATCACTCATGTGGAAAATTAAGAAACAAAGCAAATATTAAAAAAAAAAAAAACAGGAGCAAGCTTTTAGATTATAACTAATTTTTACATTCTGGTGTTTACCAGAAGGAAAAGGGGAAAGATTGTGGGTAAAAGGATAAAGGGAATCAGTTATACGGAGGAAGATGAAATCTTGATTTTTGGTACTGACCATAATGTACCATATACAGATGTTTAACTATAATGTTGTATGCCATGACCTACACAATATTATAAACCAATGTTACTGCAATACGCATTTAAAACAATTAAAAAATAAAGTTGTTAATTCTTATTTGCAAGACTTTGTATGAAATTCAAGTATTTATCATCATTCCTTTTTGTGTCTAAAAGGTCTACATTTTAAAAAATATTTGCATAGAATTTTACAATTAACTTTTATTTCAATGTATTCCATTTTTAGAGTTCTTGACAAGTTACAAGCAACATGGGTACATAAACATTATGCTGTAAATGTCTTTTGGAGACAAATTTTACATAATATTTTAAAATGCTAGTTATATAATACCATAATCAATTTTATTTCCTCACACAACTTTACTTTGAAGGGACCCAAATAATATTTGGAAAGGGAGGATCCCCTCTACTAAATTAGGAGTTTTAACATTAATCAAGAGGGTATGTCTATATTAAGTGAAATGTTTAGTTTAACAATACATAATATTCTTTCACATTTTAAGTTTGACCTTATAAAAGACACAATCTTATACATGGTACTGAATTCTCTGGTTAATGTCATTAAATGTATTAATTTGCAGTTATCTGATACATTTTATCATGTCAGATTTAATCTGACTGCTTAGATATTCTGATTGAGATATAGGATTTATTACCTAGACCTTTCAAATTTATGTTATGCAGAATTATGATCCAGTTGGAATGGACATACTTATAAACATCATTAGAAATGTACCTGTTAACATATTGACTAATACTTCAAACCATCTTTTCAACCAGTAATTTGACCTCTCTCCATTCTCCTCAAACAAATGCTAAAGGGAGATGTTTGCTACTTGATGAAATTCGGATGTATTTTGTTTAAAATATTGTTAAACAGAGAATCCTGAGGGGAAAAAACGGATGAGTTGATTTCTCTTCTGAACAAATTACTTTACAGGCTTATGGTCACTATCTTCAGTTTTGGAGATTTGCAAAACCAACTGCTGAGACATCTATACCAGATATTTCAGTTTCCTGAAAGTAGGAACAATTGTTAGCTTTTTAGTTTTCCACTGACTCTTGTTCTCCCTAGTTCTACATTTGTCAAAAATGATTGCAACTTTTCTCAATTCCTTGCTAAATTACAAACCTGAGTTGATTGAAATGAATTCATATCAAGCAGTTAAATTGTTCTGTCTCATTTATTTCCTTTATCAATCTCTTCTGTTCTTTACATGCTTTTCTTTTTTAAAACAGAAATATTGGAAATAAGGCTGAGTTAAAAGTCTGATGTATCTCACGAATTCCAACAGAGGCATCTGTCAAAAGTAGCAGGCAGCTCATGTGTTTAGGTTTTGTGTGAACATATCCAGAAAACAATTATTTTAACTGGTTTACAGAAACCTAATCTAGTTCTGGAGAAATTGCTGCTTCCCTACCATAATCCCTTCTTTCACAACAACCTTTTGTTTATTAAGAACAAAGTCCAAGTCTCTATATACTGCAGCATTTGACTGCTTGGCATATCTAATAGAAATAAAATTTAATTAATTAACAGATCAAATTACAGAAAACAAAAACAAAAAAGTCTGACAGATACTTTATATTAGATTGCAATTCTGTATGGGGAGACAGCTGGCATTGGCCTTTGGTAAAATAAACAGTGTGACTTCTTAGTGAGTGAAAATGAGTAGAGCATTACCTCTAGAATAAGAATTTAGAAATAGCCGGGGAGAAAGTTTTGAACTCTTCCCAAAGTATTTATTCATCTATTTTATTTTTTAGTGCAAAGGTGCAAAGAGGACTGCAAGTAGGCAGTCAGGCAGGCTGGCAGAGAAAGAGAAAGAAACATTCTTATTTATTTTATTTATTTGTTCCTCCAGGCTGTTTGCCCTGGTCCCAGATCTCAAACCCAGGTCCCTGGAATGTACATGGACTATATTAGAAAGTCTTTTCCACTAAGCCACTAGGGCATACCAAATCTTCTGTTTTTAATGCTTTCTTCTTCTTCTTCTTCTTGTTTATTTCTTAACTGAATTTTTATATTGAGGAAATGTTTCTAGCAAAGACAGATTGAGAACACAGAAGATGGCGTGGACTTTCAATTTGGTGGAAACTTCTAATGGAACTCTACACTGCTCTTGTATTCATGAGATATGCTAAAGAATGTTAACCTTTTGTTACTATTATTGATTTATTTGTGGTAATAATAATATTAATAGAAGTAGCAATTATTTGTCAAACACCTCTATTTCAGATAGCATTACTTTCTCTAATAGAACTAACATGTCAAAAAGGTTTTATTATCTTTACTTTGAAAATGAACAACTGAGGATTAGAAGAGAGTCAACTAACAAAAAAGTAGCACCTAATCAGTTTTCAAAGTCTACATCACTTCCACTTTAGCTCATCACCCCTTAGTCTAAAATGCTACTGCTTCTCTCTGTTCCTGCCTGCCTGCCTATTTGCCTTCATTCCTCATTTCGGCTTCTTTAAAACAATGCCCAAGTTTAAAATTAGATTTGAATTAATCTTGGGTTAATTTTGAAAACCATGTCTAATTTCCTCCTTATACTTGGTCTTTCTGAATATTTCTTACATCTTATTATTCAAGAGCTGAATTTAATTGATCATATGTATCAGGAAACTTGTTGCTACTTCATGCGGATTCGCTTTCTGTTAGAATTAATGTCTGTTTTGTAGAATATCAAGACATTCCCACTTGAAAAAGACATACCCTTAAACATTTTATTTTTTACTTTTGGCAGCCAGATCTTTAGCCAACTGCCTGTGCTGTCTTTTTGTTTCATTTATGTTATGACAGAAAGGACAATGGGACTCCTGGGCAAGCTCCCACATTTTGGAATTCTGTTGTGCACAGCTTTTTTGCTGCCATTTTGGAGAAAGAAAGGGACCTACGACAGTAGTTATGACAGAAGATGGGATGTTTATGTGGTGCTCATCCTTTTCTCTCTGTAGAGGTAATATCTAAACTCCGAGCTAAAAACGTCCAGTACCACCTCAAAAAAACAAGCATCATTTTTAAAATGCCTTCTGTTCGATTGAACAGTAACCTTTTTTAAAAAATAAGACATTTTATTAGAAAGCAATACTTGTGCTTATAATTATTAAATTAAAATCTCCTAACATTCCATTAAATTAAGATTCCACTAAAAGCAGTGGAATATAGCGGTGTTAACACCTGTATCTACAGCCTCGATGTGCCTCTGTCCATTTGGTAACCACGAGATTACTTATAGTTTTCAGATCCAGTCATCACTTCTGGAACATTCTATGGAAAAGTCACTGCCCTGAAATCTGTAAGAATTAAGGATGTGGTACTCGCTGGTGGAGCAGCGTTTGGGTCGTCACCTCGGAAGGTTAAATGTCCCTGGGTTCTGGTTCTGAGTCTGGTGGGAAGCTGCCAGTGTGAACAACTAAATAAAAATAAAATGAAATGCTTGTTTCTCCTCTGTCTTCCTTTCTGCCTGCCCACTCGCCTTTATAACTAACTGCCTGCGCCTTTCCTTTAAAACAAAAATCAAACAAAAATAATCTAAATGTAATACAGCCTCCTCCCAAAGGGAAGACAGTTTACATTCTAGAACAGAATTTGGAGATCTATTATATGACAGGCTGGGCAATGCATATAATGGAAATAAATATATCATAGGAGTAACTTGGAAAGAGACTTGAGAGCAATGTGGAGGTTTTCTATTTCTTCTTTTAAAGATAGATAGGTAATTTAATGGGTATATGAATACATAGCTGACAAAAGTGAGAGATGGCATTCAGATATGAGTAAGAAGTCTAGTTAGGTATTTGGGTAACCGGTGAGAAAAAATGTGAATGAGAAGATTGAATAGAGAGGAAATTGGAAGAGTACATTTGTATCACCATGGATAAATTTGAGTGTCAGGTTAATGTATTTCTTATTAATAATTAAGAGATATTAAAGGTTTTAGAGAAGGTGACCTAATTAGTGCTATATTTCAAAAAACAGTAATGACTAACTAGGATTCCAATTAGGAAGGTGGACCTAGGGTCATTTTCTTTCAGTTCGTGTATTCAGTCTTCCACTCAGTAGCTATGTAGTTTGAGAAAGTTAACTTTTCCCTTGCCTTTATTTTACCATTTTGTAAAATCAACAGTATCCCAATTAACTCACTATAATAACCTGAGAATGAAATGTAGCAATATTGAAAAAAGGAAAAATGAATACAGGGTGATACACAGAATAAATACTCAAAAAAAAATAGTTGACTGCAATTGGTACTTTTAATGTCATATTTTGCTAGGGCTTCTAGATATATTTAGATAATGTGCTGGTGAGATATTTAAGAAGATATAAAGCATGGAAGGCAATTGCAAAGGTCTAAGACTTCTGAGAGGAAGTCACAGACAATGGAAATAGGTAGGAAATGTTCTGGATCAGATAGCTTAGTTTACCCAGAATTACTATCAGAAATTATCTGATCAAGTTGTCCAGAAGCAGCCAAGGCTGAATCCAACCAGGTTGATGCCTTTTAGAAAGAATAGAAAACCAGTAGGCAGGCAGGAGATTGTGAGTTCTTTTTGAACATTAGTGGTAAAATTACAATTTCCATATTATTCTTCAAGATGATCATATAAGAAAATATTTCCTACAAGCATTTCAGAAATTTCCTAATTTGAATGTAATCTATCATATTTCATTTTTTTGCTGCTACTATTTTCCTTTGGTAATAATAATAAATGAAAAAGAAGTATTAATGTAACAGAGCATAGAATGAAGAACTAATAAAGTACTCTGAAACTGGAAAATATGAATTCAAACATCATTTAATATGAAAATAAAAGGAAAGGACAGCACTTCTAATATTTTTAATATTAATGTTTTTTAATTCACAGTGGTATGTAAGTTCAGGAGAATAGATTTACACTCAGTAACTGTATATCACACTGAACCCATGAATGGATGGTCATCACCATTATCATTTTTACTCTTTCAACCTCAGATTTCCCACCACCACCTACATCCCACCTCTAGTAACTACAGTATTAAATTTAGAGCCCTGGAGTTTTTTTGCAGTGTTTTGTTAGTTTATTTATTTTGATTGTATTTCACATGAGTGAAATCATCTGGTATTTTTCTATCTCTGTTCGACTTATTTTTCTTAACAAAATTACCTCAAGTTCTATTCAAGTTGTTGAAAAAGGCACAACTTCATCTTTTTTAATAGCAAAGTAGAATTTCATCAAGTATAAATACTAGATCATTTTTATCCATTTATGTGTTTTGGACATTTGGTTTGCTTCCACATCTAGGCTATTGTGAACTATGCTGTAATGTACATAGGGGTGCAAATACCTTTTCTGATTAGTGTTATTTTTTTCATTATTCAGCTATATATCTAGGAATTAAATTGCTGGATAAAATAAGAGTCCATTTAGAAATATTGTAAGTTTTAAAAGGAAGTGCAATTAAATAATATGCCTTGGCACATTTGTGCAGTGCTTTGACACTTGTAGTAATGAATTACATACTTTTTGGATACGATCCTTACCAGAACACTAAGAAATGGTCATACACATGTTAGAGTTTGTGGGGGGATGCGGAGAGTCACATTCTTCACTCTTATCAATATCAGGGAAAAAATGACAGAGACAAAGAAATGCAAAAATTTATTCATCCATTCATTTAACAAATATTCACTTATTCCCTGATCATACTTGATGTTCTTAAAAGACACTGGCGATAAGCAGTGAATGTAACATAAACACCCAAACTCATGGAATTTATAGACTGCAGAAGGGAAAAATGATATCTGATTTTGTGGGAGACATGAAGATGTGCTGCCCAAAATGTACTTCAGGATAGGACACATATACTGTCTTAAAATGAGAACTGGCTGGAAGCCAGTTCCAGACATTGGCTGCTTCAGGCTTTTTAAAACTTTTCAGAATTGTTATTCCTTTGTTTACCTCACTTTACATTATTTACAGAATTTTGAATTCACACTTTTATTCTTCAGTTTTGGAAGCAAGTTCACACTCCACAAAGAAGGCAACAGACAGGTCTGATCAAGAACCTAACTGGTTTTGCCCAATGTGTATTTCCCATACTTAACTCACTTGGAATTTGCAGAGACTGTCTTAGGTGAGCATGATAGTTTAAAAAATAAAAACAAAAATCCTCTAAGTCTATAACACCATTACTTTCCCGAAGAGCTATTAGAGAGGTTGGTAAGTATGTGCAGATAAATTACACTTGGTGAATATAACTTTGGACCCATAACCAAAGGGGCTCGCTGATTCTTTACCTGTGGAGCACACAATCTTATCTACAGTCTCACACAATAAGAAGATGACAAGGAGATCTCTTACTGAAGTGTGGAGAATATACTCTCCCAAGACGATTAGTAAAATAAATAAAAGCCCGGTCTCAGCAACCAGATGAGTGACTTCTCCTTCTATAGAGATAAGTGAAAAGGAGGAGGGAGGTACAAGTTGTGCTGCTCCAACTAAAGTCTGCACCACATAAAAACACGATGTCAGGGGAAAGAAGACCAACTATCTACAGACACACGAAGTATTATCTTTCACATTTTAAAGGTAAAAAAAAAATAGAATTCATGAGTTAGGTCTCTTGCAAAAGACTATGTGAGCAGTAAAGTTTGGAGCCTGAACTCAAAGCTTTTTAGTCCAAAAAATCAATTTGAAAATCATCTATATATTTGAATGTCATCCACACAACAACACAAAGTGTGTATAGAGAATAAAATCAGCACATTTGCCCTCAAAATATTAAAATCAAGTTGGAGACTGAGAAAGCTATCTATATGACATTTAAGGATGCTAAGAGAACACTGAAATCAAGTGTCCTTGTCAATAAGGGTTGATGAAACATCATGGGTGGCTTCCCAGAGAAGGCGATAGCTGAGTTGAATCATGAAAAATAATAAAAACTAACCTGACAAGGTGATCGGAGTAGGATATAAAACTCAGAAAGTAATTAATTCTGGATAAAAGGATCTGATAACCTAAAGATAAGAGAAAACAGAATGTTCAGGGATGACAAGTGGATTCGGATGATTGGAGAATTTTGCCCAAGGAAGGAGTAATAAAATATGGGGTTGTAGATTTGTATACCCACACATGAAGATACAATGTAGGACTGTCTTTTATAGACACAGTGCTGCATACTGAGAATATAATAGCAATGAATGATATAGATGGTGATCAGTCATCAAATGGCACTGTGTGGCAATGATTTGAATGAAAAAGGGTATGTTGTGTTAGAAACATAGGCAGTAGCACCTCCTTTGACCTGGGGTTGGCCTGTGAATTACTTTCTAGCAAAAGGAACACCTAAGTTTGAGCAGTGTTTTACCCCAAAAAAAGCAGGAAGAAAATTCCAAAGAGATAAAGTAGGATGTCCCCAATTCAAAAAGCAAAACGAACGTAGACTAATTTATGAGCAGGATATGAAAGGTTAAAATATAAAGTAACAGCACAGATTCAACTGAAAAAAATAATGTTCTAAAAGAAAATATAGGCAGTCTTTCTTCATATTAGCGAGTATTAATTTTATAATATCCATCACTTCCAAAATCTATCACTACTTGAGGATTTTTTATTTTGTATTACCAGGTCAGAGAACACAAGGGCCAATCACATGGCAATCCATATAGTAGTTGTAAGGCTGCTTGCTAAATCACTCCAAATTTGACACTGATAATAAAACTCAGATTTCATGACTACACTTTCATTCCATTGTCTATATTTTTATCTTCTCAAAATGCAAATGCCTCTAGGATTTATTAATACAATTTTACTAATATATGTGGTATAGTAGAAAAAATGTTCTAATTTAATGAAGATAGAATACATAAAATATGATATGAGACACGTGTTTCACTTTGTCAGAGGTGACTACATTTAAATTTTCCTCGGAAAATAGGACCAATAATAGGACTCTGTGCATGAGATATCGCAAATTACATTATAAGTGAGAGGTTTTCAAAACTAACCACTGAGTCTTTTTGAAAGGCTTTCTCACAGATTTATATAAAAAACTTTTAAAAAAATTTATGTTAAATCTTATATGATTTTCTCAACATCTCTGAATAGAACTTGAATTTTCATGCAAGCGTGTATTATGTTTCTAAGCATTTTTAATATACATATACAGAGAGCATATCATACTTTCAAAGAAAATGAGTTAACTTCTGTATTTCACATGAGATTATATGTTGATATGCTTTAATATGCCAAATTTAATTGAAATCTCAAATCTCATAGATAAAGTAGTCTGTAAGGTAAAACAAAAATATAACAATAGGATAAAGGAAATAAAATATAATTTATTAAAACAAAATCCTCCTCTTTTATGAAGATTTTAAAAGATATTAGAGGAAAACCATTGCAAAGAATGGTATAGTCAGCATTAAATATTTTCTCTAAATCATCCATAATTAACTTTTAATGATGCTAACAATAGCAATAATCCAGTCTCTTGTTTTGTTTTGTTTAAGAGATACTGTTATTTCACCATTACTTTGATAAGTAGAGTTCAGAGGGAGTTCACTCAGGGAACCACATCTTTTGGAAGATCCAAGACTGGTACTGGAAGTCACTGGGGACTCTGTTTTACAGACTAGATATGAACACATTTACAGCAATTTGGAATTTTCTGTTTTATGTCCTGCCCCTGGCTACCTGTTTGTTGGAAACTGATCAGATTACAGAAAGATTGCACTTTAACCTATGTCTAATCTAAACTAAATAGATATCAGAAGCCATGTTAAGAAATTCAATTTTGTTGCTTTTAAGAGCTAGGTGACGGGTGGGGTTTTATTTCGGTATATTAAATGTTCCTGAACAATCTGAAATTGTTTTCAATATAGTTTATATCAGTGAAGGGCAACTGTAAGTGTTCCTTCATTTCAAGGGGATACGTCTATGAAATTTCCTCTGAAGATACAAGCATCTCAATGGACAAAGGGTCAGGAAGAAGTGTAACAAAATGTATGTTGGAGAAAATCTTGAGGGAAAAGATATAACTCTTAAAAGCCTTTTCAAAGACTTAGGTATTGCAACACTGTCCTTTTTAATACAGTGGTCACATCTTTTTTTAATAGTAAAGTGCAGCTTGTCATTCTATCCTTTTCAATTATTGTTCTTTTTATTGCTATTTGAGGCCAGTGTCTTTATAATCCATTCTCAGTTCATTTTTAATAAGCATTTACAGTTGAACAGACCTGGCTTTTCCTCTATGTATTGTTTCCAGGCTTCATCAGGATCTAGGCAGTTTTCTATGACCTCCCTTATGCACCATAATGATGAAGCAACGTAAGAGACATTTGGTGATGTCTTTTATCTTTTTTAATTACGTGCATGAGTCACTTTTGTCATAGAGATGACAAAGCCACCTTTAATTTGACTTACATATCATTTAGGAATTACTTAGAGCAATATAATTTTTATTACAAACTGCAGAGTCTTTTATGAAGTCCTAGAGATTCAACTTCTTCACCTGTGATGAGATGTTTCAGGTCTTACAAGAAAAGAAAATGGTTCAGGGGTGTGTTTTCTTTTATTTTGATACATTGCTTAAGGAAGATCAAATAATCTGTGTTACAAGTGGAAATAAACATAGAAATTTAGAAAAAAATGCATATAATGGCACAGAAGTCTGCCATGACTCTCAGAAGAAATAATTTCCATGTTAACTGCTGGCATATTTCTTTCTTCTTTGAGCAAGTGATTGACATGAAGTGTTAATAAAATTTAATTAACTAGACAATAAACTGACCTTGTAGTCTACTCTAAAATAAACTATTTTTTTTCTAAATTTGTTTTCTTTATTTCAAACAAAGGAGAAAATTCCTTCCTAAAAAAAAAAAAAGAAAAAGAAAGAAAAGTATACGGAATCTTTGAAGTATTATTGCAGAGTTTAGGGTTGGAGGGAAGCTAACTTTTTTTTTGTTGTTGTCGTTAAGAGGAATGAAACTCTTCTAAACTGATACTTGCAATATGCTTCTGTTTGGACTATTGGAAGCCAATTCATGGCTGCATTTCTGGAGAGTATATAAAACTAACATTGTTATGTAGTTCCACTGACAGAGGCGCACTCATGCAAAGCAAGATGGATGGGATGTCGGTTTTCTCTATCATGGGATCTCCATTTAGTGACCCAGATGAGGACTGAGAGAACTTGTCACACAAGCATGACAGGGCCAGATACAGCTTTAAATGGAGCTCCAAATCTCATATAGATTTGAAGTTGCTGCTAGAGCACAAAATTTGTCATAAAAGACTTGTCAGTACAGAGTTCATTAAGGTAAAGGATGATAGTACTTTATCTGGACACAACTGAGCTCTTCTCTGGCGGCCTGGTCTTCAGTTTCACAGGAGAAACATGTTTTGTTTTGTTTCTGCCTTGAATGAATTTTTGTAAATGATTTCATTAAGATTTTTCTTTTTCTTTAATCTTAACTCAGAAATTTCTTATCACATTCCCCCGCACCCCATTTTACTCGGTTTTTCTCCTTTGTTAAATTTGGAGCTGTGTTTGTGATGGCAATTCACGGTCACTTGGGATTTGACTGAGTCTTGAGGTGAAGTGTTAAACCTTGCAGGGCAGAATTGTAGCATTTAAGGTGAAAGACAAAGTTTTTAATCATTGGCACAGAGACAGCCACAATAGAAATTTCATGGCTGCTACTGAATTTTCTTCTACTCAGGGTCCTGAGATCAATACAGGTATTCAGAAACACAAGCCTGCCTGGAATTTAACTGAAATTCAATGTTAGTGTCGCAAAGGACTTAATTCCCAACTGTAAACAGGTTTCTAAGAAGTGAAGCTTTGAAATACATTACTTTAATGACAATTTATTATTGTTCATTTCAGCCTAATTCAGATTTATAGTAGCTTCTTGGTAAAGTTTTTGTCTTGTAACTGTTTTTCTTTTTCTTTTCTTTTTCTTTGTTTTTTGTTTTGTTTTGTTTTTAATCCAAAGAATATACCCACGAGGTTGTCAGGGGCACATCTCCTAGTATCCACATTTTACATATGGGGAAAACCAAGGAAAGAATAAGTAGAAAACATAGCTATTTTGTCGTTACTCTAGAAAGTCGGAAAACTGACTTAGTAATTTACTTTGCATTCATGATTCCTAGCCCAATGGATTTTGACTGAACTGTGATCAAATAGTGAATGATATATCATGAACGTAGTTACACACTTTCAGTTCCCTTTGGGATTGAAGCACTTCTCCAGCTGCTGTAAATGCTGCCAGATTTCTGTCATCAACCGATAGTCTTCTCCAGGAATCATCCATCCTGGTGTCTCTGGCATGGCCTCTGAATAACAGGCCTTTGCAAGGGAGGTGGGCCCTTTGGTCTAACTTAGAATCTATCTGAAAGGTCACCTCACTTTTTCAGTTCCTCATGGGTCCTACTGAGATTCACTGTAGGGCACTTCTCCTTCTGCCTGGAGCAACTTTATTCCTTTCTTTCCTCTAAGGATTTGATCCCAAGAGCAGTTTACAACAATGTTTCCGAAGACACGTTTTGTTTCAGAGTATGTTTCCCAAGGAATCTGACCACGACTTGGTATTTAGGACTTAATATTTCAGATAGAGGGCACACAAATATTTAACCTTTCGACTTTTTTGTTCTCAGTATTTCTATCATACTCCTTTTACAGCATTGTTCACATAGTTTTAATATTAACAATACAAGCATATTCTTTTTGGAATTTATAATAAAAATAACAAAAGCAATTTGAATGTAGGCAAATGTCATGTTTGCCTCTTGGTGCTTTGAGTATTTATATTGATGTGTATTTATATTAACATTTACATCTAAAGTAATCATATTATATGCACATATAAAGAGACCAAGTATGCACTTGGGTCTCTCCTCATTTGTGATCACCCAATAGAATGTTTTTTCTATCAGATACTCATTACAAATATGTACTGATGCTCAGTATTGTCCTTGTTTTGTCAGTGAACCCTACCAGTCTTCTGTTGCTGCGCAGCAAACTATGACAAAATCAGTAAAGTGAAACAACACAGTTTTTTTACTCAAAGTTTGCATGAATCAGGAACGCAGTCTAGTGGGTCCTCTGTTCAAAGTTTTATTTAAGCTGTCCGGCAGGCCATATTTTCTGGATGCTCAGCTAGGGAAGGATCTGTCTCCAAACTCCCTTAATATTATTGGCATAATTCGTTTCTTTGAAGAAACATGATTCATTACAGATTGCTCCCACGACGTTAGCAAGAGAGAGACAGAGACTTAGAGAGGAACAGAGAGACAAGAGACATTCTTTGCTTGCTGACTCTTATCTTTAGACCCCTTATAAAAGAGGACACACACTGATTAGGACAGATACACCCAAGATAATCTCCTCATGATTAACCTGAAGTAAATGATCAGAGAATTTCATTGAATCATCAATATTCCTTCACCTTTTCCTATTTATATTGCTAGAAGCAAGTTAGTATCCAACTACTCTCAAGTGGAGTGGGTTATATATAGATGGGTCATTGAGAGTCATTTTAGAATTTTCTCTATCATATAAAATAAAATTATATCTATTACCAAACAGGCAGCAAGATTTTTGATTTTACAGCTGTGATTGAGAGGTAAGCATCATTTAATAGATTTGATGCACATTTCAGCTTAGGAAAAATCTTAAGACCTAGATTTTATTTGCCCTAACAAGTGGAAACCAACTTTTTATTAGTCCAGGTTATCTTTGCCAGACTCTGAATTCCTGCTTCAATACTTGTTTCTACTCCTAGAGCAGCAGTGCCCTAAAGTAATAAATTCAGCTTACTTCTGGGTCTCAAATTTCTCCAAACCTTCTATTTTCTCTGACCCTGAAGATTGTTTTGTTTATTGCTGACTCAGACTCAGCCATGTTTTTCCTAAGAAGACTGATGATGAAGTTTCTACCTTTACCTTTTTTTGATACAGCAATATAGGTGCACTTATGTTTCACTGGATTAAAGTGTGTGATTCTTGTGGTGCAATGGAAAGAGTGGAACACATTTCAGTACCATCTTTGTGCTTTAGATTTGGCCACATGACTTACTGTGGCCAAAGTAAAGTTCTTGAATATAATGGAGGCAGAACATTTGAATTAGTCTCTTAATTTTCTACCATTCACCATGGGAAAAATTTGCCTTGAGAAGTCAGTCCTGGTTGGACTCAAATTTGAAGTAGACTTATCCAGCAGAATGAAGTCTCATTTGCTTTAACCATCATGTATCTATAGTAAGGTAAGCATGAGAATTAAAAAATACTGTTTAAGTCTTTGAACTTTGCAATGCTTTCTTAAGCCACATTAATGAAACGGTGGTTCAGTAAAACTTTATCAGGATGGTAAATTTGCGTATATCTACGTTAAGTTTATGTAATATATTAAATAGTTAAAAGTAAAGAAAAAGTGATTTAATTATTACCCACTATAGTAATCCTAACACTAGTTGATAAGGGTTTTATTTATAATACTCATACCTTAATAGAATACTTTGTTCCTCAGCAGATTCTGTGAAACTCTCAAGTCAAAACTTAACCTTTACTTTTCTGTGAATATTCCACTGATTATATTTTTCCTGTAAACTTCTCTGGACTCCTGTAAGATTTATGCATTTACTAAGTGTTTTAGATAGAAGTTTATTACGTTGCTCAGTTGGACTGAATTTTCTCCTGTTTTTGTGGTTAACCATGGCATTAGGGCTAGTATTGTTATTTCCTGTTTGTTCTCCAGTTGGGCACTGCTGCAATGAGTGCTATTAATTCATTAAATATTCATTGGCAGCCTACTAGGGACAAGACAGGGCAGCGTGCCAAATTCAGTGTTACCACTCTGATGAGAGAAAAGATCTACTCAAAAACATTATTGATGACAATAGATCTATATACATACTTACTACAGAGATTCTAATGACACTACTACACCTTTAAATAGCGTGCATGTCTACTGTATAATTACATAGCGATACATACATAATAATGTACAGATTTCCAGATATGAAACAGTTGACACTTGTGCAACGTATTTTGAACTGTTTCAATTCACTTGTTCATGAATTTCCTTGGGAACAGGTAACATAAACATGGATAGAAGCAGTTCAGTACTGTAAATGTATCTGTTTATTATTTGTCTGTAACATTTTATTTTTCTATATCTTACTATTTATTATAAGACTAAATTATAGCATGCATGTAACATGCAAACCATGCCAAATAACTGTATTGTAAATAACTGTATCAAATTAACCCTTATATCATAACATTTTATAACTTTAATGTCTGTATTATTATATATTAATATATGTATATAATAAATTAAGTTCACTACCCCCATTTCAGAACTTCCTTCACATACTATTGATCCACTGAACCAAGTTCCCACCCCCTCCTCTTCCTGCAACCACTGTCTATATATTACTCTTAAAGCCTTCTAGTCAACAAGAGGATATTAGCAATTAAGTTTTCAGAAAGCAAAATTTATACATGAATTTTATACTGCATAGGAAGTCAGCACCTCTTACCCCAAATGTTTTAAGAGACTCATTCGTGATCTCATTCTCTCTGTCTCTCTATGTCTCTCTCTCTCTCTCTCTCTCTCTCTCTCTCTCTCTATATATATATTTACATATATATGCATTTATATATATACACATATATACATTTATCTCTGTTATATATATTTCTGTGTTACAAAGAGAAAATTTTAAAGACTTGTGATTGCAATAGTATTAAAGTAATTGAAAATAAATAATTGAGCAGCCATTAAAATATAGCATAATATGTTGGCAAAGTGTTCACATTTTAGAACCAGACTACATACAGATTTCAATTTTCACTTGTTTGGTGTGTGATCATGAGCAGGTTAAATCAATTAACCTTTGTTATCTCATCTGTAAAATGAAAATTTTTCTTATGTAAAAAATCCTAAATGTATGTAAAAGTTAAAAAGGATATAAAGCTCTTAGAAATGTGTGAGGGCAGGAAGAAGGGGGAAGAGAGTGCAATATAGTCCAGTAGTTACTATTGCTTCCTGGTTTTCACAAAATTAATTTAGTGAATCAATAGTCTTTTTTCTTTCATTGAAGGAAACATTGCCTCATAACATTATATAGTTTAAGGTGTGTTTTATAGACACTACATGGAGAAAATAAATAGACATTCTATAGAAGGTATTAACAAATTATTGAACAATGCTTGCCAATAATAGCTGTTGCAACCTGCAATGTGGCATTTGCCTCTGAAACCAACATTGTACTTTCTGGCCTTAGAATCTCCTATCTGTGACATTTCTCCTCATAGTCACACTATCCTTTTGTTCTATTTCACTTTCAGTTGCTCCAGTGGATGATAATTGCACAATAAATAATGAACTTGCTATGTACTTTTCTAGTTACAATTCTCAGTAACCTTATAGAGTGGGTATTATTATTTTTACTTTATTTTGTGTAGAGAAATTCGAGAGAGAAAACGATGAAATGACTTACCCAAGGGTAGAGGAAATAGATCTAGACCATTGCATTTGTTATGCTTAGCTTCTTAAGAGGTTCATTACTAATTCAGTTTCCTTGAAGTGAATTTTCTAGGCTAATTGACTATTTTTAGAGCAGTTTTAAATTTATAGAAATATTTAGCCTAAAGTACATATTTTCTATATACCTCTCTCTCTCTGCATCCCACCTGCCTCCCATATGTATCCCTGCTCATAGTTTTCCCTTTTATTTAGCAACCTGAATTAGTGTGGTACATTTCATAATTGATGAGCCAATATTGATTTATTATTATTAACTAAAATCTACAGTTTGCAACAGAGTTCACATTTTGTGTTGCACATTTTTTGGATTTTGACCGATGTATTATGAATGATACAATATTACAGTATCATAAAAATTGACTTTATCACTGTAAAAATCCCCACTGCTTTACCTATTTATCAAATTCCTCCTCACCTCAAACTCCTAGCAAGCACTGATTTTATTTTTACTGTCTCTGAAGTTTTTCTGTTTTTAAATCTTTTCAGATTTATTTTCAAAGTAATATAGTGGTTTGTCAGTGTCCATGAAGGATTGGTTCCAGGATCATCTTGGATAAAAAAGTCTGAGGATGCTTAAGTTTTCAAATATAAAATGGTATAATATTTGCATATAATCTGAATACATCCTCTTGTATATTTTAAATTACATCTAGATTAATTTATAATACCTAGTACAAAGTAAAGTTTATGAAAACAGTTGTTGTAGTCTATCAGAACAATGTGTGAGGAACAATGACAAGCAGAAAAGTTCGTGTATGTGTGGTACAAATGCATCCAACGCAGGCTTAAATTCATAATACTATAAATATTTATCCATGGTTAGTTGATTCCACAGATGGAAAACCCATGGATAACTAGGATAGCATTATACATTTAATGTTTTTCTATGTCTTTCTATGACTATCGTTTTTTCATCACTGAATAACATTCCGTTGTATTGCTTTGCCACACTTTATCTGTTCACCTCGTGAAGGACAGCTTGATTGCTTCCAAGTTTTGATAATTATGAATAAAGTTGACAGCAATATTTGCATAAAGGATTTTTAGTAGTAATAATAGTATGATCATCTTTAAAAACAATTGATTGACTTCCAAAATAGCTGTATCTTTTTTCATTCCTCTCAGACTTGATTGGAAATTCCTGTTGTTCCACATCCTGCCCAGCATTTTGTATTGTCAGTGTACTGGATTTCAACCTTTCTAACAGGTGTGTAGTAATACACCATTGCTTTACTGACATATGATGTTCAGTATATTTTCATTTCTATATTTGTCATCTCCATATGTTCTTTGATAATTTATCTTCTCTATTTTTGTCCATTTTATAAGCATTATTTTGTTTCCTTATTATTGAGTTTCAAGAGTTCTTTGTATATTTTGCATGATGACATTTATCAGTATAGCTTGCAAAAATTTTTCTCATTCCGAATTGTCTTTCCATTCTCTTAAGGTCTTTTGCAGAAAAGAAATTATTTTAATAGATGAACTCCAAATTATCATTTTTTTCTTTTAAGGATCACGCTCTTGGTATTATATTTTCTGCTGTCTTCTTAGATATTTATAATTTTGCATTCTACATTCAGGACTACCCACTATTCGAACTAATTTTTGTGAAAAATACAATAGATGTGATTAGATTCATGTCTTTGTATTTGGATATTCAGTTATTTCAGCACCTTTTACTGAAAGAATTATACTTTCTCCTTTGAGTTTTCTCTGCCCCTTTGAAACTGAGTATCTTAGCATAAATACAGACTATAATTTAGGATGAATCGCATCAAAAGTATTCTTTAAATTTTGTGATTCTAGCTATTTTTGCATAATGCAGTAGTGAGTATAATTTAATTTATATTCAATTTAATTTTTCATGATGATTAGTAGCCACGTGAGAAAAAAAATAAGGTGTATCATTATAACAAACTTACACCAGCATACATTCTGGCTGTATTATTTATGTGTGCACTTTTTTAGCAATCAGGTAAAAACTTCAATAAACTCACTGAGATTATGGAAAATACCTTATATCACATTTTGATAAATTGTTGCTCCATATTTATGACATATTTATTCAATATTTAATGAAAGCTTAAGAAATGTTATGTGCTTCGCTAAAATGCAGGTGGGAGGTGAGAGATTTAAAAAGAAAATAGAAATATGTTTGCATGAATCTTTATAAGCTACTTAAAGAGATAAATATTGATTTAAAATCACAAAAATATATGTTAGGTAAATAAACCTTTAAAATCATCAACTGATGCAAATGCCATTTCCTTTTTTTTTGTGATCGTATTTATTTTTCTATCCGATACATTATTTTTCAATGTAGAGAAACTACTCAGATCTGGGTAATTCCAATTTTTTACTTTTATTTTATAGTACATTTCAAGGTATCTGTTTCCACTTTCTCCTTCCATTGGAATAGATTCCTAGATATAGGGCATGGGAACTTCCATTCTTATCACATAGGAATCAATAATTGCATGTAGTCCATTACTTGTGCATCAATTCTGGTACCTCCTGAGCTCTAGTCATGATTTGATTGGTATTATTACTCACTTGATGCTCTCTGCTTTTGTTGACTTCCTTGAAGTTCTAGCAGTTAACTTATGAACACTAACAAATACTGGAATAAATGAAAGGAGAGCATATAAAAGAAAACATACATGATAATAACTTACTCAGATTCAAATAGCTCTGATACGAACACATAAAATAAATAAGGAAGATGCTAAGGAAATATAATTTTAAAAGCTATTATATACTCCTTAGTGAATCAAGAAAATTTTCCCTGGATAAAACTTTTCTTGAAGTTAGTAAATATCATCTGATCATACTAGGTGAGAGAGAGAATATATGCAAAATTCTGAGGGAAGAGAAAGCATGGCATAAACAAAGAAAATCTTTGAATTTGAATTGAAAGATTGTAGTGTGAGGATGAAGTGATAGTTCAGTAAACTGAGAATAGAAAGCACTCCATTATTTCCTTTAAATGGCTTCTAAGGGAGACAGACACTTTCAAATCAAGTTAGTCTTTTGACCTCTTTGTCTTTTCATCAATAACCATTCTATTATATGTGAATAATTAGTGCTAGGTTCCAACTCTAAGATATTGACAAATACATTTTAGTGCTGCTCACTTGTGGAAGGTTAATATGTATTTTTTTTTTTTCAAAGCATGATATTTGTCATCAAATTGTGGTGTTTCTGAAAGTGTTATTTCAAGGTACAAGCTTAGAAGGCTCTCAATGGCATACCATGTAAACACCTAAATATCACTCAATGATGCTTTTTTCATTGAGGACATAAAATTTGTCAAAATACATTCCCCATAATTATGACACAAGCAGCTTTGCAATAGCAAAGTGCATTAGAAACTGGTTAAAATACATAAATATATACATTCATCGTTGATAGGTTGTTCTGTTCCTAAGAGTAGTGAAATTTTGATATTGAGAAACAACTTTCTCCTAACAATTTTCTAGTTATACTGTCTTTTACGCAAACATCAACTGTTACAAAACTACCTTCTCTCTTTTTAAACATCTGATAGTAATTTTTTTAGGAAATTGATATTTCATCTATGCTGTATCAGCAATAATTATTATAGTTAAGAGAATTTCTAGAAAGTGCAAAGTTCTATTTCAAGTTGGAATATGTGCCCTGGAGACTGCAACTTTAAGAAATACAAAAATAAGTAATTTTTGTGACTCTTAATTACTTTAATTCAAATTTAACACTTTCTTTGGGGTCCTCATTGCTGCTAAAATTTCTCAGAAGCCAAAATATAGCATAATTAATTGTCTTATTCAGGTATTTCTTGTGTTTTCTTTGTGTTACTAAAGCCCTAAAGTTACTAATTAGATGAATACACTCTTTCAAAGTAGGGGATTTGGAATGGTTCTTCTATTTTAGATGGTATTATAATTCTTAATAATAATATTAACCATAATGACTACATTGCACAATACAGCATGTGACTCTTTTTAGTAATATCAAATAATCTAACTTTTCCAAATTTCTTTCTCCATAAAACATTTATATTTTTACTGCCAACCATATTAGACCATGTATTTGAAACATCACTTTTCTAGGACTTATGCCTGCATGTCATTATCATCTTCTGTCCTTGTCCTTAATAAATATTTCTCTATGGGAACCACATGGCACTCAAAGCTGACTGCAGTCTTTCTAGGAGGCAAATAATTAACCACAAAAATAATTTATTTCCAGAGGGAATTCAAATTAGCTATATTTCTCATGCATTTCTCTATGAGAATGAATTTCATGCAAGTTAAGGCTAAGTGCTTCAATTTGGACATAATTCTGAGCTTTCTTTCATTGATGGAAAGCAACATTTTAGGCATGAACGACGGTCTAACTCTGGGATTAGATGGGTCCATCCAGGTTCACTGAACTCTTCCTAAATAGCTGTTAAATTAACTAGTTTCATTGAATTTTAAACACAAAGAGTTGATTAGTTGAACTTATAGACTCATTATGGATATAATTATGTTTACTAATTTGTCAGATTAAATATACAAATATGAATTATAGATATAAGTAAACTATCATGTCAGATGATGTCTAACTCTCTCATCTATGAGCTAATTTGGTATCTAAATTTTGACTTTTGCCCACTTATGGGGTTCTACATTTTTTTCTTATTAACTCTCCAAGGTAAATAAGTCTACTTTTTTGTGGATGCACTGTCTATAATAGATTGCATTGTGATCTTGTCAGGGGTGCAAGTTCCCTCTGAAGGTGACTAATTAGGCATTTATTACTATTTTTATCAGATGGCAGCACCTTATTAAATCTTTAAGAATTCAATGCTATTTCTGTCTTACCTTGAAGCTGTTTCTTCTTTTTCTTGTTTATAGACTTGATTTTCTTATTATTATTAATATATATGTATATGTATAATGTATTTTATATGTTTGTGTGTATGTATATATCCCATACAAAGAATAATAACATAACATAATGACCTGTTCTCTTATTCAAAAGAAAGTGTTTACAAGTAAGTCAATATAGTTCTACAACGTATGTCCTCTTCTTTTTATCACAACACTCTTTACCACTTGAGTTCATTTTTTGGTTGATGTTTAAGGAAAGGTAGAGGCAGGAGTGAAAGTGAGCAGCCAAGCAGTCAGTAAGAGAAAAAAGGAAGAAGCACATTATTTCATTCAGTTGTTCATCAATGGTTGTTTCCCCAGCCCTGGGTCTTGAACCTGAGACTTTGGGATGCATATGGAGTGTGTCTTGCTTAAACCACTAGACCACCAGGGTACACCATCACTCTTATGTACTCCAAGGCTTCTGTGGCTCTATATTATGAACATTTTTTTCTTGATGACTTTTTCTTGATGTTTTTGTTGAGAAAACAGTCTCTTTATGATGCATTCTGATGTCTGTGCCTCTTCTGTGGTTCTATATTATGAACATTTTTTCTTGATGACTTTTTCTTGTTGTTTTTGTTGAGAAAACAGCCTCTTTATGATGCATTCTGATGTCTGTGCCTCTCCAAAACTTTCTCTCTCTCCCTTCATGTTTTAGGAGAAATTATTTATCTAACCCGCAATAAAATCTATTTTTTGGAAAGGAAACAGCTAACTTCTGTGTAGCTCTACAGAAAGACAGTTCTCGTCAAGAAACAAAGAAGAACCTTTATTTATAAGCTCTTTGTTTCTTTAAATCAAAGAAGCTATATATCAACGAACTTTGGCTGGCAGAACAGGAGAAATGCTCTGTCAGTACTTTAGCTACCGTCCATTAAGTGTTAGTCACATAAATATGAAGTATGAAGTATAACAAAATGGTTAATTATAAGTATTAATAATAATGTAAATTAAACTGAACTTTTAAAAAATAAGGTAAATGACCTCAAACTCAATATTTTCTGTCATTCTTTCATTTGGCTTAATTTCAATGAGGTCATTTAAAAAATTTTTATAGATCAACCTGTAGATAGCACAAGATTTCTTAATAACCACTCAAGAAGCTTAATTCTTTAAAAGACAAAATTTAAGGGAGACTGCTCCATTTATCAGAAAATGAATGCATTTCTGCCATAAAGAATATCTCTATAATTCAAATATCTTATTGTCCCCCTTCCTCAGCATCCACTCTTCTGATTTCCTAAGTTGAAGTCATTTATTTCTCAGTACTTCCAGTGTCCACTACTATAGGCACATGCAGGGTAGAATAGCTCCTCTCAAAACCCTTCATTTGAAGTAGCAGTGACTCTGAGAACTGTTTTGGTCATGCTTAATTTTTTAATGTAACTTTAAGAGCCAGTAAGATGATCTGTCGTGTAATCTTTCTCTCTGTTAATATAACAGGGAGAAGAACTACTCAAAGTGGTAGCTCTTATGAGTCCAGGATCTCGAGGAATGAAGACGATTTGGACAAAATTTTCAATTGATCTCAATAGTTAAAAATACAGATAAATGCTAAAAGAAAGAAATTGAAATAACTCAGGATACAAATACTAGGGAATTTATATTACTAATAGATTATATGACATTTGTATTTGCTCTGTTTATATACATATATAGTTATCTAATCTATCAATATAGATATAATCTACATCATTAGATATAGATGAGACATGATGAATGCAATGTATGTGCGTATCTATCTATATTATACAGAGAGTAATTACATAGCATAGTGGCTTGCTCTTTAAAAGGAAAACATTTTTCAAGGTGGTGAATATTCTTTTATGATATAACATCACTAAAATAATCTCATATTAAGTAGACCTTTAAATGATCATTCTTGGTTTTTGTTTAAAGCTGCTTAGGTTTTTCAGGTACTTGTGATAATAGACAACTTTTAATGGTAATGCTCTCATTATGTACAAATTATACTTATTTAAATGTACTGTTTGATAAATAAACTTCTAATAAGCATCCTAACCTCAGAATATTTACAGAAAATTAATTTTCCTTGCGAATATATTTCTGATGAACATATTTCTGATATTTCTGATGTAGACTATCTGAGTCAGTATGTATGCAAGATGGAGTTTTTTGTATACTAAAACAAAGTTATTTAGAAAATCAATTTGCCCTTGACATGAGTTTTTATGTTTTTCTACATTCAAACTAAATGCAGGAATTAATTTTAACTGATCTTTATTATCTTTATTCTACTTTCATTTGTTTAAATACTAGTTTAGTATATGCATTTCTACATATGTATTTCTAATTTGATTTTGTACTTTGTTTACTTGGTGTGATACAACTATAAACATGTGCTGTGTTTTGTCAAATATAATGATATATGTCACCATTTTCCTAGTGTGATTTTTTTAAGTGGAAAATTTCCACCTTTGAGTAAAAAATATTGAATGAATCTAGAAGTGTCCCTTTTGGATGTATATAATCTACACACTGATATAACATAGTTTGCCTATACGCTATAAAATTAAAATATAATATAAATTATGGCTTTGCTAAAATATCTCAACTATTTCCAAGAAACTTTTTACAGACAAAAGTGTTTTTTGGTTTTATGATCCCTGGTAGTGTCATATTTTTGTTTCATCAAAGCAGTATTGGATTTCTAAAAGCAAACTGAGCTTTGAAAAATAAATTTGATTTGTTTTAATATTTTAAAACTGAATTTTAATAATGCCAAACTATTGTCTCTCTAGATAACAGAATCACAACCATAGATCTCCAAAAATGTTATTCAATAAGCTGAAAAGCAGCTTGTTTTCGCTGTACCAGCAGGCATAAGGTCTAACCAATTATTAGAATGACTGACTTCCAATAATGATATTTAGAATTCTAAGTGATAATTATCTGATTAGCTTTTTATCTATAGATGTAATTCAAAGTAGGTAATGTAAGTCTGAGAAAAATAAAAAAGAAACTTGACATAAATTTGGGTTATTTCAAATGAATTTGCAAAGCTATTCCTAGCAAGATAACTGAAATAAAGGCATATGTCACCAAAAATTGATTTGAAGCAGAATGAAAAAGAGTAAGAGACTCTTAAATAATATGAAATACAGCCAGCTTCAAATCTGTGTCTTGATCAAAATGTCACAGTTCAAAAATATCTAAATCTCTAAATAAAGATATTTACTTGAAGCAATAAAATTCCATAATGGAAGATGGAAATGTAAATAGATATATGTATATATATATATACATACACACATACATATATATGTATACAGAATATATATATAATCTGGAATATATGTATATTTATATATATAAATATAAAATTTGAAAAAGGTGAGATTATGATTTCATACCAAGAATATCTCTTAATATTGTCTTATGGAAAAGTGGAATAAATATATATTTTACCTGAGATCTACAATACTCTTCTTATTATGAGTCATAATTGGGATATAACAGCCAATTTTTTCTCTAGAGTGCAAACATAATTCACTCAAATCAGACACAAACATTTTAGGATACACGGTTTTAGCATTTTCGTAACATATTTAACATTTATATTTTAAATCAATAATAAGATAATGATAAACATCAAAACAATTAAGTAGAAAAATAACAATTGGAAGAAATAGCATAATTCATGCATTATTGAGAAAGAAACAACTACACTAAAATAACCAGCAACTGTAAATCTTAATAAACTAACAAAGGCTTACTTCTCACACAGAATCTACAGGACAACTCCTGAGCATCTTGTCTCTATGTGTTGATTTATAGATGCTGAATGTTTCCTTGTGGCTGCATCCTCACCACAAAGTCCAAACCAGGGAGCTCTGAAGGACATTTCATTGCTCATCATGGATGCAAGAGTACATCTTTTCTGCTCACATTGCACTGGATATCGCTAATCACTTGGTCTCATCTAAATTCAAGAAGATGATAAATTTCATTTTTCAGTGTGTAAAAGATGAAAAATATGACCTAATGTTGATAAATAATTAGCATGATAATTGGTCAAAATATAATATACTATTTATGAGAATTTAGTCTTTATAGAAATCTCAAATCTCTCAAAAATACATTTGAAAATATTGGATTATATTATGTGTTAAATATCAGCAATGTTTCAAAATATCAACAATGATTCCTGGATGGAGGAATTGATTTTTCTTTTTTTTCTTTTTATAACATTTTCTTCACAGTATTTTGTAATTATCAGTCATAAACTGTAATTTATGGACATAATATACAATAGTAAGAACATTCATATGCTATCTGTATATGTATATGCACAGATACATATGTATGTGGTGTGTGTATGTGTATGCAGAGAGAAAATGTAAGTATGCCTTTATTTTCCTCAATCCATATAATGTGCTAAATTTTAAAGTGAACAAATGTTTCTGATACCTTTATCAGATTTATTCTGTAAATGTCTTTTCAAATACATAGTGGTCTATAAATTTTTTTAAAGTTTGTAATCAGTGCACTACTTTGTTTACTGATTTGTTCAGCTAATATCTATAAATATCTTCTTTATGCCAGGCACTATCCCTATACTGAAGATTTAACAGTGGGAAAAACACTGGGCAATGAGTTTGACTTTTTGAGTTGGGATGTCACTGGAGTATTTTAAGCTGAGAAGAGATCATATATTATCAATAGTTCACTCTGGTTGCTGTTTGAAAATATGAATTAAGGAAGGCCAAAGGCAAAAGCAGGAGATCAGTAGAGAGTGAGAATTCAGATAAGATATGATGGTTTCTCCAAGTAAAGTGGTAGCAACAGAGGTGATGAGAAATAATCGGATTACTGATTCATTTTGAAGGAAAAGTTGAAAGGATTTGCTGACATGTCAGACTTGGAATGTGAGAGAAAGACTTGTTCTCCTGAGAAAATAGAATCCCCTTTACTTAGAAAACAGTTGTGAGAACAGGTATGAGGCATAAAAGCAAGAGATATTCTGTTAATATTAAATTTGGATTCCTTACAAAATAGCCAAGTAAAGGAATTCCAAAAGAAACTAAGATCTTTGGTCTGCAGTTCAGGAGGAGATAATTGTCCTGAGACTACACTACTATGAATCAATGGTTGTATTGCATTCATACTAGTATGAATTAATGCTGATAATTATATGCAGGGACTCCCTTTATTATATAAAAATCTATGCTATTTATTTCATACAAAATTCCCATGAGGAAAGTACTATTATTATCAACATTTCATGGTGAAGAAACTGAGACACCAGGAAACTAAGTGTTAGTGTGAAAGATAAAGACGTAGTAAGGTACAATGAATACCTGTGGGTTTCTTAGCCTTACTTGCTATAATTTTGGCAAATAATTATCAGATAGCTAATATTTAAAGCCATGAAACGCAATAAACTACTTGACAGAGTCAAATAAGAGTGAAAGAGATCCAAGGGCTGATATCTAGCATTCCAGAATTGAGTTAAGGATACACACACACACACACACACACACACACACACACACACACCATCCTGGGATGGAAAAGAGCATCAGATAAGAAAGAAAAAAAGGTGGACTCACTTGGGAGCAAAGATACTGTTTCAAGGAGAAGGATTAGATCAATTATGCTAAAAATTGCTGATAGGTCAAATAAGAAAGGCTCAGGTTGATTTTTGAACTTAGCAACATGGAGGACATTGGGAGTCTTGACAAAATCAGGTTCTGTGAAACAACAAGAGGGAAACTTCAGAGGCAGAGAAGACAAAGAACATAGTAATTTTATGAAGAATTATTTTATAAAGCAGAAAATGTGCAAATAGATTGAAAGGATAGTGGGATTAAGAAATGAAAGTTTTTCTTGTTTGCCTGCTTAAAACGTTAGAAGAATAAGCCACTATTTCTGCATCCTCCTAAAGTAGGATATATAGGCACAGGTACATGGACCAGTTATAAGTGAAGGGAATTATCATCCATTTTTTTCTATTATCTCAGGAATGAAAATGACTCATCAAAGATATGGAAAGAGGGAAAGAGGAATGAGTAGGAGAGAAAATACATTAAGGATAGACAGTGTAAAAACCAGGCAGCATTTAGGATCAGTCTCACTTATAACAGAAGTGATACAAATTACCACCACTCAGAGATGCCACTCATTTAACATGTGAACACATATAAACATTTGGTAATAAAATCTTTCAGAGGAGTCTGCAAGAAAGACAGACTTCCCCATATATTGCCTATAGAAATTAAAAATCGGTACAGTTCTCCTAGAGGTGACATTAGCTGTGTCTAGAAAAAAAATCAGAGCTTTGTTTAGCTTTTATCTAACAAGTCCACCATTAGAAAACATTGCTTAAAATATGAAAAGCCTCACACATATGATATTTAATACGGTAAACTTTCTACTAATAGACGTTTGGGAATAATGCAAATGTTTATGTTTACAGGACTAATTGATGAATGTTTGTGAGTACATCACTCATTCAGAGCCTGAAAAAAATCCAAAACCTTAAAAATGAAGGAAGAACATCTACTCACTGAATTGAGATTACCTGCAAGTAGAATTATAAAGTGAAAATGACAACACGCAGAGCAAAAAGTATTATGTACTGCTTTTTCTGCAAGAAAGCAGGAGGGGAATGTTTATATGTGTATTGACTAATATATACATAAATATTTGCTAAAAGAAATGCTTGAAGGGTAAAGAAAAATAATACAAGTACTTGTGAAAATGAGAAAAAAAGGAAGGGGTACAGATATAAAATCGAAAACGCTCAGAATATATTCTATTAATGTGATTATGAATTATTGTATGTATTAAAATGCAACTTTGCTAAGAAAAATATAAAAATAAGTATAATGAAGAGGATTATGACAATAGATTATGCTGCTGCTAAAATTTAAACATTAAAATAAAATTCTGGTAAGCATTCAAAAGAATGTTAATGGAATTTTAATTTGTTATTTAGCAAAATTGAGGATTTTCTCACATGTATAACTTTTAATGAGTTTAATGCAATGTAATTATTTTTTGATTTTCGCCAAATTTTTATCTTGCAGTGTTCTTGGTTTTGGGTTTTTATTTAAGTGATATTTACATTATTTGTTAAAGTGTGTTTTTCATATTTTTTAATTCATATCTTTGTGTTCATTCCTTAATTTATTTAATTAATTATTTGCTATCATACAAAACAATTTTATGATGCTGAAGTATATAATATTTTATTGTTTCAGCATTTTGAATCATAAAGAGAAATTCTTTCCAATTCTCATGTCAAATTTATTAACTTATCTTGTTCTGTACTTCTTTTATGTATCTGTCTTTGTCTCTGTCTCACTCTCCTTTCTCCTTCCAACTTTCAGAGCAAAAATAGCACCTTACAAAATTAGTGTGGCTATTGCAATAGGGAAAAAAGACTCAATTCTACTAAAAAAAAAAGGAGCTGGAGTAGGAGAATCATAGGCCATCAGTATTTTTTAATTGGCCTCACTCAACAGAAAAAGTAAAGTTTCTTTTAGCTTCATGAAAGGAAACAGATTTACAACTTGGGGCAACATGGCCAGATAAGTCAGGTCCCTATCTTCTGACAGAAAATGAAACTTAAAGGTTCTCTCATTCTTTACTACATTTCAAAGTCATGGCTTCCAAGTCCTTCAGAGATAGTCCTGAATAGTAGAGCTGACAAATGTTTTAAAAATCTATATCTCAAAGGAAAATAAGTAAGAATTTATAGTTACAAGTTTTACTAAAATAAATACTCTAAGAAAGGAAAATAGAGTACTGGTCCAAGCTATCATGAAGATGATTGTCCAAAAGAGTATGTGAAGTGAAACAGAAAGTTATTTTATAATTCCATATATATGAAATATTCTAAATATTCTACTATTCCAAATAGGTGAAACCATAGAGTCAGAAAACAGATTGGTAATTATCAAATGGGAGTATGGAAAATACAATAATAAAATATAACATTTTCAAAAAAGATAATGATACTGAATAAAGCTATTTTTGCAGGCAAACGTACTATAAAAGAAATGACAACTAGAAAATTGCTACTTTACAACCCCTATGTAATAATTACTTCAGACAGGTATATTTAATGTATACTAAAAAGCATTGTATTAAAATGTGGGAAAAAAAAAAAAAACAACGAAAGAAACATTATATACATAAAAAGTGAAACTTCAGCTTTATCATATTTTCTATCTTTTACCACATAATTGACTCCTTATACCTAATTTGTCCCTATAGACTAAGCATCTACTTGTGTTTGATTTAGTATTTTTTTCAAACAAATGTTTTTCTCTATATATTACATTATAAGTGAAAACATGTATTTGTTTTTCTTCTTTTGACTTTTCTCACAAAGCATAATTACCTTAGGACCATCCATTTTACTGAAGATGGAAGAATTAAATCTTTTTTATACCTTAATAGTATTCCATTATGATACACATACACATACTACACCTACACACACACACACACACACACACACACACTTCATCTATGGGCACGTTTTTATTAGCTGTCAGTCTGTGGTCACTGAGGTTTTCATTAGACCGTGGATGTATAATAAACAATGCTGCCTAAATAGGAGTAATATACATATTTTTTCAGTTGGTAAGTATTTTTTTTTATTAAGTAAATTCAGAAGTGAGATGATTTTCAAATTTTGGAGAAATGTCCATACTGCTTTCCATAATAGTTATACCAATTTGCCTTCCTAACAATAGCAGACGAGGCATCATTTTCTTCATGTCTTCCCCAATAATTCTTGTTTTCAGGCTTTTAGACAATAACCATTTTCATAGATGTAAGATATATCATTGTTTTGCTTACAGCCTCTTTTAAATTGATATCAAATTAATCTCAATTTAATTTATCCCAGCAGTTCACATTTTTACTTGCTCCTCCATATTCTATATTTTTGATGTCTTGAGATTATAACTGGGAGATCCATTTAATTTATAGAAATATGCTTTTATTGCTGTAAATATTGTTTAGTGGTGATAAATTCCTTTAACTTTTGTTTTTCTGGAAAGTTCTTTATTGCTCTTTTAAGTGACAAAATAATGATAGAGTATTCTTGGTTAGTAGTCCTTTTGTTTTAGGACTTTGATTAATTGTGTCAGCTCATGTCCTATAAAATTTCTGCTGAGACATCCTCAGACATTCTTTTTGGGGATTTACTTGTTTTTTACTCATTTTTCTACAGCTGCTTTTAAGATTTTATATCTTGAATTTTTTGTCATTTCAATTACAATGTGCTTTAGTTCTGACTGTTTGGTCTTAGAACTCTTTGGTTTAGAACTCTTTCAGATTCCTGGATTTGGAGTTATGCTTACTTCCCCAGGTTAGGGAAGTTATTAATTATTATTTCCTCAAACAGGTTTCTGTTCCTTTCTCTCACTTTCCTTTTATTGGAGCCCCTGGTATGAAAAAGTTGTTCCTCTTGATGTTATCCCACAAGTCACTTATGATATTTTATTTTCTTTGATTTTTTTTCCTCTTTATTAGTCTATGTGAAGGATTTTTATTTCCTTATCTTTTAATTCACCTGAATATATCAGGTGCTTTTTCAAGTCTGCTCTTGAGCATCGACACTGCGTTGTTTGCTTCAGCTATTCTGATTTTATGATTTCTGTTTGGAAATTGCTCAATTGTTTTCTGTTTTTTTTATAGTTCCAAATTTGTTAATTTATTTATTTCTCCTAATTTAAGTGACCATCCTTAATATTATTGCTTTGAAATTATTTTCAGGTAGCTTCCTTAATTCTGCTACATAAGAATTTTTATCCCGGGTTTTATTTTGATCTGTAATTTGGGACAAGTTTCTCTCTATCTTCATTTAGTTTGATATTCTGTGTTTATCTCTGTGGATTATCGTCTTTTTTTTTTTCTGTGTTGATGTCATGGTCTTTTGCTAGAATGTGAGTTACAGAGCATCAGCTTTTGATTATGGTCCCAAATGGTATAAATTCTGTTGTTGGAGAGACTGAAACTTCTGCACCAGTCAGAATGAGTGAAAGTCCAGCTCAAACATGGATAACAGCTTAAGAGTCTTTAGAGTTGGAGTCAGAGCAATCAGATGCAAAGAAGTTGCTGCTCAGTAGTGTTTAGGGCTCAATCCTATCTAGGGGCTTCAACTGCTTGGGCTGAGTGTGAAATCTATAACTACCTTCATAGCAATATTAATTCCATAGTATCAGAGCTTTTACAGAAGTTTGAGTCATTAGTATCACTCAGCTGCATTATAACTTTAATATTAATAGGTTCCTTAAACAAATATTATTCCCTGAGGAACAAGCATGAGAAGAAAGTTCCAAGGCTGTTGTCCCAGGCAAGCCATTGTTCCAACAGTGGCCACAGGTCAGGTATAATTAGTTGTCTTCTGGCGACTGCAGAGCCAGCTTTAACAAAGACCCCTTACCCCAGGAAATACTCTCATTCCTCTAGCTGTACTAGAGCACTAATTGAGATAATGTCCAGATGTGAGAAAGTCTATAATGTACTGCCAGCAGACCAAGACCCAGGGAGCATTCACTCTAACGTCCAGGACCTAAGGGATGTAGACTAGTTGCTAGCAGACGGCAGGTGTTCAAGCTCTGCTCAGTAGGAAAGGGGCAGTGCCTCATGAACTGCTGGAGAGTCTCTTGTCATCTTCTTTGAGAGAGCTTCTTGGAGAACTAAATTTTGTAATAAAACACTCAAATATCTGTGCTAGGTTGTAGGCAGACTAGGCTGCCTGCCACCCTAAGCAAGTGTTTCCTTCAGTGTTGTGAGAGCCTTAACTGTAAGAACTATAACCAGGAGAACAAACAGTTGCTGCAAAAGCAGTTGATGAAAGAAGGGCTGGGAGTTTAGCTCTCTGGCCTGACTCCAACGTGGCATCTGCCAATACCAAGATTACACAGACCAAAGAAAGCCTGAAAAGAAACCAACAGTGTCTCTCTTCAATGGAAGGAAATTTCTTTTTCTTAATTCTCCAACTGAAGTGTCTTGTTGAACAAATGAGAATCCTTCATTTAAGTATGTGCATACCTCATCTGTCCTGAGATCTTAGCTCCCCAGCATCCTACTGTTCTCCAAAAGAAAGCCCCAATATTTGTCACATCAGGAGCCTCTCCAGTTTAGTTCCCAGTCACTAAGAAGCTTAATATGAGAGCAAATACTTCAGTCCCTGGGGAGAGGCTCTGTATCACTACTGCCCGTCAGACCTTGGGTTGCAATGCCCAGATGACATTCCTGGTGAGAGCTTACCTCAGCTTTTCCTTAATTTATTAGTCCCTGAATAGTCAGTCCTTTTTCAATGATTTTCCCTTGTCTCTAAATGCAGCTTATGTTTTGGGAGGAAATGAGGCCAAAATCTTGGTAGTCAACTATCTTGACTAGAATTATAGTTTTGAAAAGCTCATTATAGTAAATATTTTACACAATAGAAAAGGGGGAAAATTAGCTTTATATGCCTTCAAGATGTTTTAATTTGTAGTTCACAATATTATTTTTCTGGTTTTCTTATCTAAAATGTTTTCTGTAGTAATGAGAAAACAATTAGAAAATCCACACTGTTAGAGCATTATGTAAAACACCTGCATGTAGACCTCAAAAAATTGTCATAAAAGACTGAAAAATTTAAACATTGCTGTTAAGATTAAAGTTAAAGACATGTTTCAACTTAATGGAATACATGATTCTTATGTGACAGAATTTAAGTGGCCACAAATTCCTCTTTCCATCAAGTATTGAAGTCTCTTTCCTTTCTCTTACACTTAGTTGACCTTATAAATTCCTAGGAACAAGATTATACCACAAGAAGGTTAGTGTCAGTTCTCAGACAAGTCTCTTGATTTGAATATCTGTTCCTAAATCAGAAGTGTTCTGCCTTTGCTCCTAAATCCCAAATGTCATACTATAAGAAATCCAGGCTAGACACCTAAATGATTAATGACTATGTGAGGTGAGTCACCATTCTGGACATTCCACCCAAGATAAATAAATAAATAAATAAATAAATAAGCATTGTTTATGAGAAAGTAATATCTAAAATCTAGGGTTGGAATTCAATATGTGCTATAGCATATATATGTTACTGCATATACAGTATGGCATATCGATCTATATCTCTATCCATATCTGTATGGAAAAAAGTAAAAAGTAAAGTAAATGGAAAAAAGTAAAGCAATTATAAACATGCCAACATGTCCACAAGAAGATTTTGATAATATTCATTGTACATTCTTTCAACTACTCTGAAGTTCTGAATTGTTTCCAAAAGAAAACATAGAAAACTGTTAATGGAACAATTAAATAAATTAATATATTGTAATGTTAGAGACTATCTCTCTCAATGAGTCATTCTCTTATATCTGATTAAAATTTTTGCCCAATGCTCTCAGTAAGCACTCCTTATTTCCCCTCTTTTGTTTTTTCTCATAAAACATCTAGATATTACATATTACTATTAACGCATTTACTTCTCATTCATTCACATATTGTCTGTCTCCCTCACTTGTGCTAGATTATTAACTTCAACAGAGCAGGTATCTTTATGTTTGTTCATTAGCAAATCACCAAAACTTAGTACCTGGCATGTCAGAGGTGGTCAGTAAATATTTTTTGAATTAATACAGAGTAACCTTAGAAGTAGTCTAATACCTATAGTATCATCAATTTTAGAATAATAATTTATTTCATAATTTATTTCATATTCTAGGACTAGTGAATGAATAATTTATTCTGTATTTTAGGATTATTGACTACATAGCATTCATATTTCAATGTCTATAATGCCTTAAGGATAATCTAAATTACTTTACATATATAATTTTTAACTGTTTATCATCACCAAAGTTAAGCATCAGCCCCATTTTACAATTGAAGATCCAGGATCACATAGTTAATAGATACATAAGCACTTGTCTTCACTCTTTCAAGCAGGGGGCTTCCTTGGTTTTCATTTAGCATTTATTTTATCTGGATAAAAACTATCATCTTTTCTGCACTACTGAACTTTGGGTGATATTCACTAAGATAGGTGATGGAAAGAATCAGGATGATTATAGAGAATCCATGTGACAAAATTTTAATGGCATACAAGGGTTAGAAATGCATTATTAGTCATTATAGATTTCTACTTTTCACTTCAATTTTATTAAAATATGCTGCATCAATAAAGGAATCAGAGTTTTAGAGTAAAAGAAAATGACTTTTGTCAAATAACATTATATACTTCCAATCTGATGTCCATTCAAGTTATATATGACATGTTACAAACTTATGAGTCACTGAGATCTAAATGAACAAAATAATTACAAATAAAGAATCCAAGTTGACAAGTTAAGAAAGAAGTAATATAACTAATTTAGAGAAAGTAGACTATCATGACTCTTTTTGCATGAAAAATTAATTTTCTGACAAAAATAAAATGCTAGATTTTGAAAATACCTTAACTATTGAAGACAAGACAATTATTTGGGCCAAATAATCTATAGAATTGCTCAAGAGCAATCTAGCTAATTGAAAATGTAATCTTCTATTTTACACAAAAATTTACTTTCCAATATATTCTTTTATCACAACATTTGTCTTATACTTTCTTAAACAATTTACCCATTTGAACATAGGAAAATAATATTTTTCACTTAATGATTTTTACATCATGCCAGCACTCAAGACACTCATTCATATAAGTAAAATATTTCCTTACAGTGAAGATACTGCACATGTACTGTGGTAGAATTATATATCACTCACTTATTACTATTGCAGCAGCAAGAGTTAATAATTAAACACAGCTAAGATGAATGTATTTAGCTACTAAAATATTTGGAGGATTACTTTCCTAGAGATGAGGCAATTGTTTGGAAAAGCAATTTATGTAAAGAGATGTATACAATATCTTGTTCTATATCTGATTTTGAAGAGAAATATGCAGCCTGTATCCTGGAGAGGAGTCTAAATTATCATTGTAATGGACATAAAGACAAATTTAACATGCTACACTATACTACATAGAATGTTAAAACATAAAAAGGATGTCAGGTAAAAATTAAGGAAATCTGAATACACTATGTATTTTAGTTAGTAATTTATAAATTCATAAACTGACAAGTGTAACATATATCTGCATATATATTGTTAAATGTTACAAGGAAAACAATAACAAAAAATGTGCAATATCTCCATCATCTAGTAAGGTGTGCATATGTTTACTTGTTGCAACATTTTATGTGTTGCAGCTTAACTTAACAATGATTACAATTATTTTTAAGGAAAATATAATCTAACTTTTAAAGCATAATTAATGGCTTTTAAAGACTTCAATACTTTTGGAAAGCACACAATTTCCCTTTTAATACATACAAAATAAGATATCACTTTGAAATCCATTTGTTCAATTGATCTTAAATTAACTATTGAAAAGTAATAGAAAGTATATTTTAATATAATCTATTAGCACTAACTATTGAAAACAATCCAAGCATATTTTGACACAAGCTTAAATAAAAATCTCTACCATTTCACAAACATTTTGTTCCATAAAGAAAAGTATACCAGGCAGTTATAATCTCTGATCTGGATTTTAAATGTAATAATGGAATATTGTTACTGAAATTCAATGATTTTATCTGAAATGTGGGTTTATGGTTTTTAACATTTTTTTCCTATTGACATGTACTGTAACAGGACATTGGTAAAGATGTTAGAGCTAAAATATTTTGTAAACACTTGACAAAATATCTTCAGATTTATGCCAAAATGATTCATGTTATTATACTCATTATTTGCAGCAATGTCAGTTTACAAGTTAACATTTGAAACCCCAAATATTGTATATAGGATTCTAAAATATTCTTATAATTGATATGTCTAACAGTACTGATTTAAATTTTACAAAATATGATTTTCTCATTGGTAAATGGCAATAATAATGTCTGTTTTCTCTATCTCATAAAATTTTGAGCTTAAATAGGGTTATGTAAATTCATAGGAATTGTAAACTGAAAAGCAAAAGACTGTTTTTGCTTTCTGGAGTAAATTTTTATTTTATGCTGAAAAGGAAATTGGAATTCAGAATGTAAGAAATTGTTATAATACCAAAAATGGTTCTGACATTTATATTATGAAATTTAAAATAGTTTAGGATGCATCCTTATACTTACCTATCACGTTGTTTTCAATCGAATGGCAGTTTTTTTTTTTTTTCTGAAATGTTCTTTACTTTTAAAACCAAGCCAATATCATGTCTAATTATGGACTGATAGCCATGTTCTAAGATATCTGAAAGCTATCATTGACACTGTTATTTACCATTTGCTGCCATATACTATCTGAAATAGAATATATATTAAAGGTAAACAAATATAGGTTGATAATATAAAGGAAGAAAGGAAGGAAAGAAGGAATTAAGAAAGGAATGGATGGAAGAAAGGAGGAAGGAAGATTTACACATTTGAATTTCTTTTCTTACACTTGTACATTTTGTTTGTATGTATACTTGCATGCCTGTATGTATAATTATAAACTAGGGATGAGCAAGCAAGTTACTTTCTGTATTTGAGAGTTTTATCCCTAATTGTATTATTGATGAAAATAAGCCTTTGGGAAAAACATTTTTGCATTTTAGATTCCCTCTGAGAGAATGAGGATTAAAGAATAAACTTACAGAAAAGAAGGAGGAGGTAAACACTAATTAGTAATTATAACTTATGAACATTTGCAAATTAAAGTAACTTTGTAGACCTAAAATCTTATCATAAAAAAATGTTCATTATGCAGAAGTTCCTTTGGGGTTGGGGAGAAGGATGATGCTGTACCATGTTCAGAATCCAATTTTTTAAATTAATTTAAGAGCAGTTTGTAGTATCATTTCCTTCTGGAAAGACAGATAACTAAAAGATTTGTTATTCTTTATCTGTTTTATAAAGTGTTAGGCCTAGAGTTGATAATCATTGAGACAGTTTCTCTTAGTGTATAAATCATTCATTTGAAGGAGGTTAAGTGCTTTGGGAAACTTTATTAACTTTTCCAGGAGCCAAGGGCATCCTTTAACAAATGGTTACTGCTTCTTCCCATCAAAAATGACCCATTACACACAAGTCATGCATCACATGTCACGTAAATACAGTTCTTATTTTGTTGATTGAGCTGGAGAGATAAAGGACCTTTGTAAAAGAGGATAAAATAAAACAGTAAGGATTTGGGACCAAAAAAAAAATGAATCTACTGTCACCCTGTAGTGCTTAGTAAGTCATTAGCTCATATTTCCTTCAAATTAGCACACTTCACTTCAGTATACTACCATATTTCACAGCATTTATCAATCCACAAAGAGAGTCAAAGCAGTAAGAAATGTGCTCTTCATTGTCGATCAGAGAAGCCAATTTCAACTTCTAGTAAATTCCTGTCTAAGTCAGTGAAGTGCAAAGCAAGCAAAAAAGTCACTTCTCCAGCGTATGCCTTTTCAGCAAGATTTGACAACTTATAAAGAATTATCTGAAATGGATGATCACGATCATTATGTGTCTATCATAGGAGTGTTAAATGGATGTGTACTACATATATCTTTTAAGAGTGGCATAGACATTTTAAGTATATTGGATTAAAATGATTTCAGTGACCTTGTAACCTCAGAAGCAGATATTGCAGACAATTCTGTCTTTAAGTTAACCTATGTAAACAAAACTATGATTTGAGAATTGTTTATCATTTTCAGCTTTGGTAGTATATTCATCAATATTAAAAAATACTTATTTAAAAAGAAACATTGAAGTAGCACAGCTTTTGATAAGATAAAAAGGCCATTTCCTTGATGTCTTAGAATCAAATAAATACATTTATCATAGAAATTATGTAGCAAATTTAAGGTCATTAAAATTTAACAACAGCCTAATTAGGATTCTGTAATTTCTTATAAGAAAGGGAATGGCTATGGCTACTAATTTTATCATTGCTGTGATGCATTTACTACTAAGAAATAAAATTTCATTTATTTAAAATTTATATATTCCATAGATACCATCAGAAGCATTATTTTGATTACATATTTCTGATCTAGGAGTTCTTTTATGGTGGATCATAATTAATCAAGCAACAATTAATTCAAATAGAAATGATAGAAATGTTGTTCCCCAAGTTGCATTTCCACTTCATTTTTAAAAACCGATGATTCTAACTTACTATGGAATTCATTAATTTTATAACTTTGTAGAAAACTCAATGTCAGATCAAATTATCCCTTTTAGGTAAAGTCTATGGAAGAACTTAAAGAAAAATAAACTGATAATAGTAAATAGGACACTAATTTATAAAGTGAGAATGAGAATAACTAAGTCTGAACCCAGTTATGAGCTCAGAAAGATACTATTAGATGAGCTTACCTAAGAAGAACCCCAAAAGTTAAGTTATATTGGTGTCAATTGTAATGAAAACAGTGTTCTTGAGCTTGTTATGAAAAATGTTAATCAAAACCATTTTAGTTACTTCTCACATACATATAAGACTTACAAAATTAAACTAAAAAACAATTGTCATATATTCCTGTGTTGTGCGAGCTAAGAAGTTGTAATGGAAGAGATAAAAAAAAAAGTCTTAAAGGAAATGATGACCCAGTGGCAACAAGCACATTCAGCATGAAGTACTTGGCTTCTAACAAATAGCCTTCTTCATCGGCAAAAGCTGAAAATGATGAGCAACAAAATAAATAAAATAATTGTATTGGAGATGATCCAGAGAACAAAATACAATATCATGAATTCATTCTGATATCAATCAAAACTTTAATAAATTAATAAATGAGGAAGAAGAGGCAAAGCTTCCATGCATTTATTATATACTCTACCTCAATGAGGTAGAGCAAAACTCTCAACTCCTCAGAGATGATCTGCACTTAGAGACTTCCCATTACGTATGAGAAAAGAGAAAGAAAAACAATGGAGTGACTTTATAATGAATAAACCTGACAGCATTACATAGTGGAGATGAACACTCAGGAATCACATTAATAGACTGTAGCCGGCCCTGATATTGTGTTCTGTATCTATGAAGTCTTCCCCCCTAAAACATCTTACCCCATTCTTATCATTAGAAACAAGTCAGCCTAATTCCAAAAGTGGAGAATCCTACAAAAAGTTCGCCTATTTTTTCTTGAAACTATCAAGATCATAAAAAATAAGGATAGTCTGAGAAATCATCACAATAAAGACTCTGACAACTAAATGTAATGTAACTAAATGTAACATGGTCTCCTGGATGGAATTCTGGAACAGAAAAAGGTGCTAGGCAAAAACTTAAGGAATATGAATAAAATGTGGCCTTTAGTTAATAATACTGCATAAAATTTAGTTTATTAACTGTAACAAAATTATGTTAAAGTAAGAGACTAATATGGAAAAATGGATGCAGGGCATAAGGAAATTCTCCATACTAACTTTTCATTTTATCTACAAATCTAAAACCATTTAAAAATATTAAGTCTAGCAAAAGGGAAAAATAATAATGTGTGAGATTTTTATCTCAAGTGCTTCATAAATATGAGTTAATGAGAAAAGATTTTTAATAGTCACCTTAAGTAAGTTTAGTGGATAGTGTCTAGAAAAACAGCTTCATAATATTTTTTTACATTTAGGTATGACTAGATGATATTTTAATTTATTAATCCATGTAGGATTCTACATACATTATAGTATTTTCACTAATATATGAAATAAAATATTTAGTTAGTTCCATCAGAAAATCAAATTTAAATAGTAAATGTTTACAAAAGTTTAAACATTAGTAATTAGGAAACTGGAGCAGATAAATAAATTCAAATTTCTGATAAATATACAGCTATCTTAGAGATAAATAATAGAGCTATGTTTTTAGCAGGTAATATGAGATGCATCTGCTATTATAGTCAGCAAGTAAAAGACACAGGATTGGGAAGGCAGCTGAATCTGGGAATATTCGCTGATAATAGAACTTTTTACAAATAAATGACTGTTAATAAAATTGACTAATTATTGCATTGTTACACTGGTCAGCTTTTCCCTCAAATGCAAGCCACAGGAAATTGCTTCACTTTTTTGATTTGATACTATAACTTGATGAATGCTCTCTCTAAAAATAATAGGTATGAACTCAAATAGAACTTCAGTTTTCAGTGCAGTGTCAGGTCAGAGTAATACCCTCAAATTTCACTGTGGGGCATGGAGGAAACAAACTTGTGTCTACTAGGGTGCAAATCATCTACTCATTTAATGCAAAGTCTGCCCCATGAGCTCCTCAGTCACATAACTGGAATGCACAGGCAAACTTTGTACTTAACCAAGAAGTCTGTTGAGGAAATTATCCTACAAAATGGCAACCTCACCAAACTGCTTAGGTTAATCAACATGATCTTCATTCAGAACTATATGAAGATCTGAGGAGGAAAAAAAATCACAAAGCATAACAATAAACCAACTTCAAATACAGTAAGAACAAACAAAATATGAAAATAAAAATAAAACTAACCCTCAAGAAACACAGGTATGTCGAAGTCCACAAAATAACCTTAGATTTCCTGTTTTTCTAATTCATAGCCTCAGAGATTTGAGGATGCTGGGTGACATTCACTTTCACACAGGATTTGACCACATGTAGACAATTACTGAAAATTTACCCTTGACCCAGAAATAATACTTCTGGGAATCTTTCCCAAATATGAATGAGAAAATTAGGAAATAATGTAATTGCAAGAATGTATTGTATTTGTAAGAGAAAAAAGTCTGGAAACAACCCAGAAGTCTGTTACTATGAGAAAGTTCAAATAAATTGCATACATTCCCTACAAAGAAATATATGGACACAAAGTTGTGAAGACAGGCTTCAGAACCCCTTCATTGGTCTCTCAGATATCATCCCCAAAGACCTGCTCAGAGACACCTGCCTGGGAACAAATAGGCACATTAGAGTCCAATCTGCTGTTGACCTAAAAAAATAGCTGAGCCGATTTAATAGCCTCTGTACTGACTGGCAACTAGCTGCCCACGTAGTCTGTCAATAGCTGCATGCGGTTAGTTAAGCCTTGCTGGGCACCTACCTATGCATCTGAAGCCAGTGGCCTCATAGGACACCAGGTTGCCTTTATTTGACAGAGTCCTTTAAAATAGGAAGGGCAATGAGGTTGAGAATGTGTCTGTTTCTCCCTGGAGAGAACCTGCAGATAACAAGCTCCTGCAAAAAGCCAACCCTAGTCTAGCCCTTCACACAGGGTTCAGTGGAGGTCTCAGGGGAGGTCTCAGGGGAGGTCTCAGGGGAGGTCTCAGGGGAGGTCTCAGGGGAGGTCTCAGCAGCGCTGGCAGCGCTCCAGATAGAAGCCACCTGTGTCATCTGTCTAAATAATTTGAAAGCGCCTGCTAATATTAAATGTGGGTAGCACAACTTTTGTCACACCTGCTTCTGACCATGTTGATGTGATCTACCAGGGAGGTTCCTATGTCCTATCTTATGTGACTCATGCCAGGAGAGACATTTCAATGGAAAAACCCAGCAGGGAAAGATGATCAACATTTTCAAGGTCCACCACAGGATCAGGAGCATGAAGAGGCAGGAGGACATCTTATTGTGTGGAAAACACAACAAAGTCCTGACTCTCTTCTATGAGGGGGGATGTAGAATTGTTATGTTCCATGTGTACCCTACCCCTTTACCACTAGTTTCAACACATAAGGTCCATAAAGGAAACTACCTCTCATCTCAGGCAAAGAATGAACAATTATATTGAAGAAGCAAAATGACAGACCTTAAGAAGGTGATAACACCCAATACAGAAATTTATTAGTACTGAAAAAGACATGATCACAACCAGATTTCCATTTTCTGAATATAAGTATCCGAATGAGGTTGTAGAATAAGAACAAGACATAGCTCTCCCAAGGCTAGTTGAACAAGAGGACATTCAGTAAAAACTCAGAACAAACATCACTGTATTATCAGACCATATTTCTACCCTCAGGCATCCACACTCAAGGATGTGGCAGAGGAATGCGATGTGAGAAGTGAAATTGCTGAGAGATAGAAAAAGTCTTCAGGACAGATGTGAAAGCCTGGACCCCCTCTCTGTCTCTTCCTTCCAGTTAAGGAAAGAAGGAGGTTGACTTCCTCCCTAGGGTTCAATGCTGCAGAAAATTACACAGAAATTTGGAGAAGTTACTCTGAATTTTGAAAGAGTATACCCTAATCTGCCTATGTGAAAGGATAAAAATGGTTGTCACATTTGAGAGGAAAGGGCAAAAATGTTCCTTAGAATTCAAAGAGATTTTCTGTTGATGCAGTTGCCTGGGATCTGAAGGCTTTGATTGGGCTGACATTCCTAAGAGGTGCTGATGGACTACAAGCCTGAGTGGGCCGTGAGACTGTCTACAGACTCCCTTTCCTGGAAGGGTGAGTGGCCACTGTTAGGTCAGATAAGAAGCTGGACAATACAGCAAAGTGTGGCATCTACTTCACAGAAGGTATTGATCCTGGCCCTCTTCCTCTGAAGGAAAACCAAGAGGAATTGGCATTTATATAAACTGTAGTTGGGTTTGATTTCCTTTTACAGTTCAAATGACCAATCTCACCTCCATTCTTTCATGGATAGATTTTCTGAAGTACTGAAGATCTATATCTTTATGGGACATGATTCTAAACCTCCCAAAATTTGTGCAATTAGATCATGAAGGGAGAACTATGAATTTGCTTGATATACTTCATCTGAATTTTTGACAGTTGATACAATATTGCACAGCTGTATATGGCACCAGAAACTTTTAAAAATACAATTGTAGTCCTTAAACACAGGAGAACATTTTGCATTTTGTATCTCCCCTTCCCACCCATTTTTTGTTCACTAAGACTAGTAATGTGAGAAAGAACTGAGATGTGGAGATCAATTTGTTTATGAAGTTTTATCACTGTAGTATATAGGATTTTCACTTCATAGCTACAATAGATTGTGTATCCTATTCCCCTCTTTTCTGTACCTACGTATCTTCCATTTTTATAAGTACTTTCAATATTCAAGATGAGAAAGAAGGAAATTGCAAGGTGATGGTTCTTAGTGGATCTCTTTTTCTGGAGAATTTGGGAGTCAGGGTCCCACTACTACAGATGACGCTGTCAAGAAAGTTCCCATGGGACTTAGTCTTAAAATTTAGAAATGGTGCCTCCACACAGAGTAAAGTGCAAGTTATTTACTGCACTATATAATAAAGATAATGACTCCATCCAAGGCAAAGATCAGACAGATTTATTGCTCTTTATAAAGGGCTTGGGTTTTGTTGATTACTGATGACATAGCCTAAATGAAACCTTCATTTGAAAAGTATCTATCATGCCCATAATTATAAAGATCAACTGAGTTGATTTATTCATATACTTTAATTGATATAAAAGCAGATTAATCTTCTATTATATCTGTAATAAATAATGGATTTCCTTGGTTTTTAAATTTGGGGTGCAATAAAACTTATTTGGAAACATTAAAAAGTGGGACATTAAGAGCAGTATGGAAGGGGCATACCCTTTTGACTCAGGTTGCTGAGATGCTGGTGCACAAACCACAGAAATGGGTTTGAGACTGGAGGCAGGGTGGAAAAATGAAAGTGAATAGTAAATAAAGAGCTCTCTATCCTCAAATGCATTTCCTTTTAAAATGCAAATATGTGTCTTTCAAGGATTTTTTAAATTATTTTTCCAGAATTATATTTTTAATATTTTGATCATTTGAGATTGTGATTTGAGATTTTTTAGATTTTAGGGATTTTGATTTTTCAGGAATTCAATATGTAGAATATGACACTTAGAATTGTGTCTTTTGGGGTTATGACTAGCACTGCCTTTCAGTGCTCAGATAGGTGACATAGACTCTAGAACAGTGGGTAGCTTTTGAAAAAAAATCGCAACATTAGAAATAGAATCCAGTATCTTCCTTTTCTCATTAGAGAGAGGCTGGATACTGGGAATTTCTAGGGGAGACAGTATGTAGCTTTGAGACAGGAGCAGAGCTGCCAGGTCAGCAGCAAGTACTATCAGATGCTAATTGGCCATCACCTAATAATGACATGTGGTGGGGAGTGAAGGCACGGACTTCATACAAAGGGCCAAGACTGATGTAAGGAGAATTGGCACCTTAGGCAAAAACCAAATTTGCTTCCTCTGTAGGCCAGTTCTAAGTGCCCTGCCTAAAGCACATACTGTTTTAACCATCCCAGTGTTAGACATGTCCAATAACCAACCCAGTGCCAGAAATGCTCAATGGCCCACACAGTGTCAGACATAAGCCTCACAGTTTCAGAAATAAACCCCATGGTTCTTTCTTGCAGCTTGATCACATTACAATGTGTTCCCTTTGAAGAAACAGGAGCACATTCAGAATGTGGGGCAGTTCTCTTCCCACACAACTCCTGTTTCCTCACAGGGGACAAGAACTGCTGTAGTAATTGTGGCCCAACGCAATCACCACTGACAAGGGCCATCTTTAACATGAGGCAGTTGCTTTTGGACCTCTCTCAAAAGACAGGGCCAAGGACAATTCAATTGCCCCTTTGCCCCATGTAAAAGACAGTCCTAGCTTATTAAAAAGGAGGAGGGAAAATATGAAAATGTTATTAAGATGTTGGGGCAGTCAGGAAATATGAAAAAAATGGTACTGTCCCATTCAAAACATCATGTATGGTCAGCCTAATATTATGGTGAGACTGTATCGCAAATTTTCATAACAGCTTTAATGCAGTTGACTTCCTGTTTGCTGGACACTAAGGAGTCTCTTAGCTTGTTTATATATTTCTCACAAAGGGAAACAGTCCATGTTTTGTTGTTGAATCAAATGCCTCTACGAGATGAAGGATAATTTGTAGTTTCTTGTTCCTCCATCATGCTGACATCACACTAGGATTATTTTTTTTTTTAATAAGAAATATTTTAACAGTAACAATTTAATGAATGGATGTTGGGAGATTATGGGGGAATATGAAAAGTTGACAGCTATTATTCCTCTCATACTAATTTGTCAGAAAAACTCAATTAATATACTTGTGGGGTTTGGGTCACTCAAAGAATCCAGGATAAAGTTAGGTGAGTGAACAAGCAGAGATTTAAATAGAGGGTAAAGGAATGGAGCTGACTAAGGGAGGTCCAGACCCCGTGGGTTCAGGGTCGCTCCACATATCAGACAGGCAGGTGCAGTAAGTAAGCAAGTTGGGGGTCTGTTAGTGGGGAGCAGAGAGAGAGGATGGAGCCAGCCAAGGGAGGTTAAGACTCAGTCTGCTCTGCGGGTGGCCAGAGTTTTTAAGGGAAAATCCCACATGGTGAGGATGGAGAATGGAGAGAGGAGGTCTGCAGAGCAGGTTTCAGTTCCTGATTGGGCAAGATGGCATTGTCCTTTGAAGTTACTGGTGGTCTTCTTCAACTTGTGTCATTTCTTTGTTTTTTAGCGGAGGGTCCATCCTGGTCACATACCACACATCACACACGTCAAACTCTTCCATCGGCTTCTTTCCTTATTAATCCGGAAGCATTCCACCACTGGGTGCTGGAGCCAGAGGCAATTCGCTGTCCTGAGAGCTGAACTTTCATCACTGGTCTAAGGTTTGCTCTGGTGGGGGTTCTGAGACTCGTATTGCAACATAGAGAAATTATTTGAAATTATGAAGGTAGCTAGTAGATAAAATAATGCTTTAATTAAACTGGAAGGTGGGAGAAAAGAAGAAGCAAGTAGCTATTTAAAGGAACAAAATTCCTTCTCTTTCAGTGGGGAGAGAATTTATTTTAACAAATTCTTAAATTAGAAAAGAAGAAATGATATATTGAGATGCAATTTTAATTACACAAAAATAAAACCAAAAATAATCAAGAAATAAAATAGTAGCAATAACGGGGACTAAAAGTAAAAATTTATTTTTCATTTTATCTATTTCATAGGCTTTGACTTTTCAAATAATGGTGTATTGCTTTCATAATAATAGCAAATTCTGGATACATAAACCATTTCATAAAAAATGAAAAATCCATTAAATTTTGCCAGTTTCTAATTATTTGAAAAATTTTAATAAAAAGGCATTATTATATAATGAAAAGATCACCTGTATCACAACTCTTCCCTTCTACTTTTAATACAATTGTGTATAATGTGTATTTGTGCATATCCAGTTCTATTAATGTTTATGTGTAAAGATGATCATTACTGCAATCAATTTATGGAATATTTTGATTAATAGGCTTCTCATACTGCCATATTAGCAATCAATTTATAGAACATTTTGATTAATACTATTTCTCATACTACCACTATGGAGCATCAACTACTTCTCCCCTATCCCTTTCCTATAGCCCCTAGCAAGCACTAATATATTTTACATCTCTATCTTTTATTTCAATAACATTATATAAAATATATCACAAAATATGTAACCTTTCCGGATTGGCATCTTCACATTTAGTATAATTCTCTTGAGATTCATGCAGATTGTTGCATATATCATTTTTCACTTCTTTTTATTGCTGATTAATATTCCATGGTATGAATGCACTGCTATTTGCTTTACCATTCACCCACTGAAGAACATTCTGATTGTTTCTAGTTTTGAGCTATTGTGAACAAAGCTGCTATAAGCATTGGTATACAAGTATTTATGTGAATATAAATTTTCATTTCTCTGGGATAAATGCCCAAGAGTGCAATTACTGGATTGTATGGTAGTTATACATTTGTTTTTTTAAGAAGCTGACAAACTATTTTCCAAAGCAAATGCATCATTTTATATGCCCACCAGCAGGGTATGCATGAGCCAATATATCTTGGTATTAATACTGTATTAAAATTTTATTTTAGCCACTCTAATAGGTACATTTTTTATTTCAATAGTATTTCTCTTATAAATTCTATTTCATTGACCTCTTTTCTAATCTTCCACCAATGCTACACAGTTTTTATTATTGTAGTTAGTGAATATAAACATTGGACAGTGATTGTTTTAGCTATACTATATCCTTTGCCTTCTTATATAATTTTTTAATCAGCTTGTCTATATCTGTAAAAAAGCTAGAGTTTTGATAGTTGAATTAAATCTAAAGATTACTTAATTAAAGATTAATATTTTGGGAACAAATTAGTTTATTATAAATAAAAAGCATCAATGATTTAAAGATCAAAGTTTGTGTTTTATATATCTAGTCAGAGCACAAAATGATTGGAGATCTTTATCAATATTAAGCACAAAAGGGAAAAATATGTAAGCACCGTGAAGACAAAGCTGCATTAAAATCTCTTTAGATAATGTCTGCCTGTAGCAGATAGCATGACTTTCTTCTATTTCTGTATTATCTTCTCTGTATGGGTTTAATGGTTTAATTGTTTCATCAGTTTCAGTTATTGGTAACCAAATTTCAGACCGATCTAAGATTTTCAATTTTGAATCTTCTAATCCATGATTTTTTTTTATTTATATGTTTCATTAATATATACTACTTTCATAGCCTCACTTGTAATTAGTTCACTTAGTATTGACTATATTATTAGCTGAAATTTCTAACACATTATATATCACATTGACATACTGCAAATACCAAAAAAATTAATGAAAACAATTATAAAATACCTTTTTCCTCAGATAGACACCTTCTTTTATTTCTCTGTTTCTGTTTATGGTGTGATTTCTCCTAGTTGTTTTGGCAATATGTCTCTACTGTGTGTAAAAATCTTCTATTCTTTTCTCTTTTGTATCAATTGAGGTCAAATACGACTGAATTATCTTAGAAATGTTTTTCATTTATTTTGTCTTTTTTTTAACTGAAACATTCAAATAGCTTTCTATTTCAACCAATTCAAAAACATATAACCAAGTTTTCTTTCAGCAAGATAAATCATTTTCTCTGATGTTATAACACATAAAGTTGGTGGTGGCACCATTAATTTTTAAAAAAAGAATATATTCAACCAATTAGGGCCTTTATATTTCTTTGTTTTAACAGTACTTGCCAATAAGATAATCATGCCTCAAGGAAATCTAAAAACAGGCTTATGTCTCCCTCACAATTGATTTTATTAAGGCCCCATTTATGTGTAAATTCCTGTACTTAGAGAACTCAGAGGAAGGAAAATGGTAGGAAAAAAGAGTGTGAGGAGGTTTGTGATGTGGAAATTTAGGGTAACTGGATAGGTTCTTAAGAATCACAGACAACAGTTCTATGAGTAAAACATGAAAGTGTCCTTAGAAAGTGTCCCTTTGAGCAACTAGGTCAAAATATTCTTTCTTTCTCATTGTATGACATAGTGAGGTGTCCAGCTCTGGGTAAAAATCTATGTATGATTCTTTAAGCCAGACCCTAGACAATTCGAAAGTCTTTTGGCAGAATTCCTAGGGAAATCGGTCCCCACACCAGACTTGAGCATTGCAGTTTCTGAAGAGAGATGAAGACAAGGACTCAGGTCCTTGGTTCCTCATCTATTTCAATTATTGCATTCCTATCCCCAGCACTAGCACTCCTAGCTCTCTTTATATGAGATGAAGGAGCTTGCACAGAACACCTCAAATTCTCAGAATTGATCCTCCGTGGATGCTCTATTTTGATATGAAGAGCCAAGGACAATGGAGGAGTGTCCCACAAGCAAAGGAGTATCTCAGTCCTTCTACATCTTAAGCCTTTCCCTTAATCAAAGGAGCCATGTATCATATCTTGGGCCTCCACCCTTCTTCTAACCCAGACCACTTTCTAGAAGAATATGGAAAGATAATTATATATATTGACTCTCAAAGTAAGAATGAGTCATTTCTCCTTGTCACTTGGTGACCCTCTCTTCTCTCCCACACACCCCAAGCCCCCATTCCATGCCTCAGAACACAGGTTTGCCCCAGCTACCTCAGAAGCCTCAGAATGCATTGCCATGCAAATAATCCATACGTATGCTATTAAATTTGGCTTTTTCTCTTATTAATTGTGCTTAATGTTAATTGTTTCATTCAACCAACCTGTGAATAATTACAGAGAAATTGGAGGAGAGGGACTTTTCTTTTGACCCACATAGAAGTTTTAACAAGGGTTCTTCTATTGTCAGAGGTAAGGATGGGGAAACTTGAAGATACTTTTCCCCATTCTGATTTAATATTTAGCAACTTTCCACAACTAGCTTTCCTACCTTTCTCTCCTCCCACTTTCACATTCATAAAACTGTCAAAGATTTTTACTCTGGGTTCCCTCAGTAGAGAGACAGAACCCCCATTTCTGTGCTTATTCACCTCACCTTACTTGGTGTGACTTTCCACAGGGGAAATAAAACAGGAAGAATGGCATTTTATTTGGTTTGGCCTCTTGCTGTATAATTTCTATAAGTAACTAAAGATGACTGTTTCACTTTTGACTTGTTTGAATTGGCAACTTTTGAATTCTTACAGTTAGGCTCTCTTCCCCTCTCTCCCTCCTTGCCCCTCTACACTGTTTCCCTGTCTCTCTCCCACCTTACCTGAGTTCTCTGTTGGGAGATAGGAGTGGTGGGAGGAATCTAATATCCTTATTTTCCTCAGAACCCCCCTCCCCATTTTTCTGTAGTGTCCTTAAGATAGTTTTTATTATTGTTTTTCAATTGCTTATACTAAGACTCATAAACGAATTTCTAGCTTCTGGGTGCATTCCCCTCCACCATAATGACCAAAGATAGCAAAGGAGTTTAGTGCAGGACTGTCCATGGGTTTTATTTCTCCATGATGTATAGCCAGCAAGTTATGAGAAGATCTTGGCTCAGATGTTGGACTGGTTCCACCAACTCAGAAAAAATTACATCAGTCAATCTTCCAGAATGACCTAAGATGACCGCCACCAAATGTCCCCCAAAAGAGACACTCCCCACTTCTGAGCATAAAAGGTCTGTGTCCACCTAGCTGTGTGCCATCTTCACTTTGAAAATACCCTACATGCATATACTTTAATAAACCTTAAATTATCTTTGAAACTTTATCTCCTCCCTTGGGTCGGCAGCAGAGAAACCTAACACTCATTAATCTGTGGGGTCTATCTTAAATCTCTAACAAGTACAATAAATTTGGGATGTTTTAGACTCCCTCTCAGCTGTCACTTTGTATAGTTTACCAAACTCTGCTTGTATTTCATTTTCTATCTTTAACTAGTGTACACAACTTTCCATCTTTACTTTCAACTCATTCTTTCTCATGTTAATCTTGCCCATAATAAGAATATCCAGACACCCTAAAACCTGAAATGAAGTTCTTTCACATTTTTGTGGGTAGGACAACAGGTCTCCGTATTGGTATTATCCTGGAAAAAAAATTTTGCATTATATTTGCTAATTTCCCACAGAATTGACCGCAAATTCTGGATCTTATCCCCTGCACAAGTACAATGTCAAATGTGTACTTTTTGACTCAAAAATGGAAGTATTAGTGATATATCTGATATAAATATCCAAATAAAATATAAATTTAAACAAGTGGTAAGTATTAACAATACATATCTCAAAATTATGTTTTTTTCTGAAACACGTCTAAATATTTGTTGATAAAAGGATATCTTGAAGCAAATAGATGTTTTGATCTCTTATTTCTGAAACATTAGGGAAAATCTAAATCATAAACTTGAAAATTCCAAAGCAACAATTAACACACAACTTAAAGTTCATTTTTAAATCAATTGAGAATAATTTTCATTCGGTCAAGATAAAATAAGAAGTTTCATTATCAGTTTTAGATATTTAGCACATTGCATAATCACTGTCATATGAGATTTTTATTTTTACACTTTTCATTTAGTTAATCAAATAGACTGAGTCCTGAATGCATTATTTTTGAAAAGTCAAATTATGAAATGCAGGTATAGATAGCTAGGATCTCAGAACTCTGGCAGATGGCAGATAATTCGTGATTATGTGAATGGTTGGTTATTTCTTAGAATAATGATACTCTGTAAAATCACAACATGAAAAAAAGCTAAAGGGAGGTTGTGGATGGATCCGAGAATAAAAGCTGATATGAATGCTATTCTCTAATGGTGTATGAAGGAAAAAAGGTTGAGCATGGAGGTGGGAAATCTTTTTTTTTTTTTTTTTTTCTAGGTTAGACACAGAAAGAACTTACACAGACTATGAAGATTAGACTGAAAATAGATATGGTCTGGTTCAAGGGTTTCCAATTCTGTTTTCAATGGCTTTGTCTTTTCTCTCTTATCTGGTCCAGCTGTTCTCTTCCTTGGGTTTTTGTTCTTGACTCCTCCTCCAATTAGGGAGAGGTCATTGAATAACAGACATCAGTATGGAGCCTATTTAGTTTCCCAGGAAACCTTTCATGTACTCTGATTTAAGGGAAAACTTTTCTGTGCTGTGTTTTAAAATACAATTTGAAGTCTACTTTCTCTATGTCTGTCTGAAGCCTGAACCAACATTTACAACAGTCTCTCAAGGTAAAATTTTGTTAAGTATTAGGTATTAAGATGTTAGTTAATAGTCTTGAAACCTTGCGTTCATAACATTCCACCAGATCTAAGTATGTAGATTTGGTTTAGCAGGAAGGCAAGAATAAGAGAATAACTAATTTACAGCCTGTCATAGCAAGATTAAGTTGAGTGTATAGTAATCTTTCACATAGTAAGAAATGTTTATTAAAATGGAATACAAAATATATTCATTCTCTCACACGCTTTCAAAATTAGACCTAAATGTCTATCTAATCTTCACCAACAGGAGCTATGTAGTAATAATAGCTCAAGACATCTAGGTTTTTTCAGACTCTGAGAAATAAAATTAAATAGATATTTCACCAGATATACATCAACCATTATGTTAAATGTTTTAGGCATGTATATATATACATATATATATACACATATAATTTATTTATTAATAAAACTAGGAAAAAGACTAACTAGAAACTTTATTAATTCAGTAAGCATAATCCTAACCTCATAACATTGTATTAGTGGATACATTTTAGCTTTCTTGTTTCTCTTGTATTTGAAATATCTTTTTAAAAATATTATGCATTTCAAATGTATCATATCTATCTCTATATCTAATCTACCTCTATCTCTATCAATATATATGTGTGTGCTATATATATATGTATTAATGATTAATATTTTCCTGAACATGAAACATAGGATGAAAATAACATCATTGAATTCAATTCAACTTCTGTGGCCTGTGTTTGTGAAGTGATTAAGACATAATGGCACATGCATTCCCAGTGTTTAGGGACTTAAAATCTAGTTAGGAACACTGCTCATACATTTGGCAAACAGTTATCTTCTCTTTTTACTTAACAAATCATACAGTTTTGGTGCGAAGAATTTGTATTTTATTTTAATGCTGCTGGTGAAAACTCCATATAAAGTTAGTGTTTAAATCAAGGGTTTTATAATCTTAATACTTTTGAAATCTCTTAAGTTTTAATTCAGAATAAATGTAGACTTGTTTTTTGGTTAAAACTATTTTTTACAAATTCAGACCAGAGAGAATATAGCACCAAACCATATGAAAACTACATTTAAATTTCATGAAAAGGGAAAAAATGAAAAATGCAATCATACTATTCAATTGAATAAGCATATGCTTAGATGAGTCATTTATTCATACATCCCCAAACAATATTTCCAAGTGTCTATGCCAGAAAGCTCGTATCATAAAGCATGATCCCATTAAAGATGTAAATATATTTTAAAAATAATTGTATTAGAAAGTAAAAAGGATGTTGTTTGATAAAATTAAATTAATAGAACCGAATGAATCCAAGTAAGGTTTACATTTCTAGGACTGTGCTAATCTGATTAAAAAAAAAGTACTTTTCTTCATTTCAGACCACATTTACTACATCAGAATTATGTTTTTATGATGCCTTTCATGTGTTTCTTTGAATAAGATATTGACAATATGAATACAATATTTATAACTCTTGATTATCACTTTTAATATTAACCATTGATTTTAGTTTCTGGGTCCCTTGGGAGCTAGTATGATATTTAAAAGCATTTGCAATACACATACTAAGTTTCAATTGGTGATCCAACTCTCTTATCTCCTACTTCTTTGTTATAGTTCAATGCGTTAAACTATCAGGAAAGCTTCTTCTAATCTGCTGTCAGGTGCAACAAACCAGACAACCAATCTTGTCAAATCAATAAACTTAACTATGCATAGAGTTCTGAGTCAGTAGCCTCCTGTTTGAGTGAGATCAATTAAAGTGAGTGAACCTAAGGATAAGTACTTGATAAGACAGACATTATGCTCTATTTTCTTGTTTATTTCTAATTGTAATCCAAATCAGATGCCATACAAAACCTTTTTATAGAGATTGAATGATAATAAAGATTCTTCATTAAAAAATGTTTAGGCATAATTTTGATTAATACTGTTTTGGAGAAGAGATATGGGAAAGACCATTTTAGATAAACAGGAAACATTTATAAGAAAAGAAATAGCTTAGCAAAGAAACGTGAATAGAAAGTCGACTACTCAACTAAGGCAAAAATACCACTTAAGTAGGAGGGAAAAATAAAAGAATATATAGAAAGCTTTAGAAGGTCAAGCTATTGGATAATTTCTTATACCAGGTTGAACTAAAATTTGAGCATCATTAATACACATGGTTATCTGTAGCTATATATACATCATGCACATATAAATGCCTATGTACATTGTTTTAATTCTCATATTTTCCATTTAATAAGACATATGCAAATGGCACTAAACATTTAAAGTTGAAATAAACATTCTAATTATATTTGCTTCTGAAAAACACTCATGAATAGTGAAAGCTGGTTACGTCACTGTTTTTCCATCTTGAATAATTTCAAAGCTCTGCTGAGGCATCATTGAGCATCTACGTGGCAAGAAAATGTCATTTACGTTTTATGATCACTTTTTTCATTATGGTATGAAACTCAGCCATGAACAATTGACACAGATTAAAAACATTAAATCCAAGCACAAATAATATTATATTGTCAATAAGGCTTCAGAGTGTACACATATGAATATTTTGGTTAAAATAAAAAACACATCATTCAAAACCTGTTTCGAGAAACCAGCTTCAGAAACACTGTTTACTTAAGCAATGAGACACATAACATACTTTCCCCCCACAAGTGCTATGGATCTTTGATGTTGGCATCTGTCCTGCATTTTATTTTGTTGAAAAAGGAGTAATGAATTAAAGCAAAGTGCCAGAGTTTCTGGAAAACCTTCAATTTTCATTTCAGAGAGCCACCCACGCCAGAAAAGGATAGTTATCTGAAAGCAAAGAATAGAGACTGAAAGATAAAACCCACAGAGCCTGGGAAATTGCAGGAAAAATCTGAAGAATCAAAAGAGTGAGGACATCCATTTGTTGGGTGGGGTGGGGGGCAAGGTGTGAGAAATAATGCAGCATTTATAAATTAAATTCCTTTTTTTTTAATTGAGAGATTTCTGTGTCTTTCCCCCATTTTTCCATTTTAGGGAGATTGATAAATGTCTCTTGAAATTTGACATGTCATTGACTTAGGGAGCCTGGTTTACACAGGTTACACATCCTTTTTGATTGCATAAATTATGTCACATTCTTTTTCTCCCAGTAAACAATAAGTGTTCTTCAGTGAATAAAGTTAAAGTGCAACTGTCCTCAGTAACCCACACACTCTCCTTTCACCTTGTCTCTCATGTCATTCCACGTCATTGTGTTTTGGGAACCTCGATTTCATGTAGAACACTCTTCTGGCAGGCACTGAAACTTAATATACTGAAAAAATTTCTTTACGTATAAAATCTTACTGTTATGTCTTTACTACTGCTTCATGTTGCCATTCTATTCTGATTTATTATTTTATGTCTGTCTGTGTCACTGTTAACACCATTTTGATATAATTCTCTCTACCCTTAAATGAAAGCTATAAGCAAAACCATTTGTGATTAAAAAAAATTATTCTTTAGCCAAAAACATATTATTTCTAGTCACAGCATATGCATACAAATAATTTCACTACAATGACATAAATTCCTAGAGTTCAAGGTCTCGGCTTCATTCATCTTTGTGACTTCCACGACAGCTAGTTTGGTATATGGCAAATACAGCAAATAGATTTGCTCAATTAGTGTTTGTCTAATAAGGAAAGAAATTACTCTGTTGACAAAAAGATAATAAAAGCAATAAGCGTTTTTCATGATGTACTGTCAAAATCTCTGTTAATATTCTTCATAGGGTGAATTGCTTTAATGGTGTATAATTTCTACATGCTTGATTTTAAATATCTATAGACTTAATTAATTTACTTGATGGGAATCATGTAGTAGAAGCTTCTAAAATCCATTCTTGTTCTTTAAAAAATAGTGAAGAAATAGAACAACTTTATCTTAAACAAAAATAGACACAGTCAAATTTATGAAACATATATGCCAATCCTGTGGCACCTGTACCATGTGAGGAAATCTGTTAAAGGCTATAGCATTTTCTCCAGATATAAGGTAAATGTCCCTAATTCTTGGAAAAAACCTCTCTTCTTTGGAATTAGTGTTGAAGTAGAAGAAAAGGGATATAATGACTAACAGATCCTAATCAGAATGTCAGTGACCAAGGAAGGAGATGTATTCTTTGAAAAACTAAAGTGATGACTATAATATACATGCATACTCATAGACATTAAGTACAGATTACACAAACACATACGTATATTCTGACAAACATGTATAGCAAAGAAAAGAAGAGAAAACAGAGACAGATTAGAAATGCTGATGACTCCAGTTTACTTGTCAAAAGTCTTCATCCTATGGTTAACATGCGTATGAGAAACTGTTCCACATCACTTGTTATTAGGGAGTGCAAATCAAAACAATGAAATGTCACCTCACACTTTTGTGGCTATTATCCAAAAGACTGGAAATGACAAGTGTTGGTGAGGATGCAGAGAAAAGGGAACCCTTATTCACCATAGGTAGGAGAGTACATTAGTGTAGCCATTATGGAAAGCAGTATGAAGATTCCTCAAAAAATTAAGATGGAAGCTCCATTTGATTTTGTTATCATACTTCTGGGTATTTACTACACGAAAACAAAAACATGTTTATTTTAGAAATATTTATTATATTCTGTCCTTTATATCACTAATATCTTTCCAGTTGTTATTGTTTATTCTACTTACAGAAATATTTCTGTAATTTATCTCCTTCAAATTTATTGCAGCATTATTTACAATAATCAAGAAATGGAAACAATCTGAGTACCTATGCCTATCAACAAATGAATAGATAAAAATATTATATATATGTAAAATCAATGGAATAATACACAGTGGCATAAAAAAGGTTAAAATTCTGCGATTATGACAAGGTCTAAATTAAAGGGGATTTTGCTAAGTGAAGTAAGTCATAAGGAGAATGACAAATACCTGATGATCTCACTTTTATGGAGAATATAAAGAAACAAAACAAACAAACAAAACAAAATAAAACCAGTCCATTAACATTTTAAAATCACTGGGGTTGTCAGAATGGAGAGTGGGAACAAAGGATAGTAAGAGGACTATTATCAATTATTGGTGGATGTGTTGTTTTATCATAAATTTGATGAAGAGTGGAATTGCACAACTAAACATGTTTTGTAAATCAAAGTTGCCTCGATAATAATTTAAAAAACCTCATCCAAGTTTTTAAAATCATAGCTAAACCCTCCTCAACAATAATTATTAGTCACAAAACAGTTTATAGGAATAAGCATAGATAAGGAGAAACGAATTAGCGTAAGTAGATGACAGCAGTAAGACATAGTTGAAGATTTATTTAAGAAAATATGGGATAATTTCAGATGACTTACAACCAGCAAAAAATGTCTTGTTTTTTTTTAAAAAAGGACTAAAAAAATGTACAATTTCAATGATTAGACAGATATAAAGAAGACTCAAATTGAAGATAACTTCAAAAAAGCAAGTAAAGACACATAAAAATATGTAAATTAAATAATTTTTTATTTCTTTAGGTAGAAAAACTAATAATGACTGAAAAGATATTAGAGATATGAAGGACAGAATACAATGAATATTCCTAAAATATTTTAAAATCTATATAATAGACAAGAAATCACAAGAGAAAAATAAAAGCAATGAGAGCAAAAATGAAAACTTTGAATATAAATGATACATAGAAAAGTATAAATACACACCCTACTGGTGTTCTTAAAAAGGTTTAAATTATAGCATTCCAAATTCTTTGCATTTTTTTAAATAATAGTTCTTAAATTTAGAATTGTAATTTATAAATTAATATTTGGATTAACTAACAGGTCAGTAATTTTATTTTTCTTGTTAAAATGAAAGTATGTATTAGAATAATGATATATGGATGATCTAAATTCTGTGTTAAACAATATAGAGAGCATTTATTCTTTGTTTTCTATGATTCGACACAGTTTGAGTTTGGATGATTTTAATCATTTTTTTTTTCTAGTTTTCTTTATCACTTGAACAATGTGAGGAATATAACTTTTCTTAATAAAATAAATAATGATTCCTTTAAAGTACAGCTGTCGTAGTAGTAAATAATCTTTTAAAAGGTAGGCATTTATATTCTTTTATGGTCACACAAGTGTCTTAAGATTTTATTGTATTCTCTGAGCTGATTTAGTAGAAACCTTCAAGAAGATTTAAACCTTTTATAATTAGTTGTCTGATCTAGTTGTATTTATTTTCTTCATGGAAAAATTCATTTAAATATTCTTAAACAACATAAAATGTGATGTTTCTTGTTTCTAGTTGTTATTATTTACCATATGATAATTTTAAACGACCAAGAATAAGAATCAAGCCATATGACATGATTTTGACATGTATGTGTGAATGTATGTGTATATATGCATTATCAATAATTGATAGAAAATCATTTTTATATATGTATATGTGTACATATATACACAAAACCAATATTTTGAAATTTTACAGTGAAAGAGGTAAAATGAATATTACATAATTGAATCAAAATATTAGAATAATAAAATAGGTGTATTAAGACATGCTTATAAAGTAAAGTAGGTATTAAAGGAAAAATTGCATTAGTGGGATTGAAAATTTGCTAGAAAATATGCTACAATAAACAGAACAGTAAAGAATCCTCCTTATGTGGAAAAGATTTTTCCTTGCTTTTATCTTGTATTTTATTTATTTATTTATTTTCATTTGTTTTTCTGAAAAAGTTGTTTTTAGTTTAGCAATGTTGGCATTTTAAAAATCATAATTTTGCCTATTTTAAAAAAGTGTACAAAACTCTCTGGTAGCACGTTTATTCCTGTGTTATTTATTCAAATCACTTTTTTATTTCCTTAGAAGCGTCTTTTTTTTTTTTTTTTAACTTAGTTGTTTTTCCCCCAGAACCAGGACTCGACCCAGAGGTATGTGACCTGTGATCCATCAAAGGTCTTTGAATTAGCCATTGCTCCACCAGGGCACACCCATATCATTTATGAGTTCACCTACTATTATACTATAATATGCCTAGTTTACAAAGTATAATTCAACTTATTTTTCTTCTGAATATCGCTTTGGACACAGTAGGGTATGATAAAATGCCTTAATAATTAATAGAGAATGTAACAAAATCCAACTCACAATAATATTCTGTAATTCAGATTCTCAGAGTCTTTCTCTCTCCCTCAGCATGCCATAGTTCTCAGTTTTCTCTTCTATTATTCAGCTTGACTTTGTAGGCTAAAATCATTTAGCAAATTTACCTAATGCCATTAAAATGGGATTTTTGAGAGATAGAAGGAAGAATTGAACATGTTAATATTTCATATGTTCACCTGAAAGTCATTCAAACATTTTAATGCTGTGAAAAATATAATCCAACCTCAGAATGTTATTTTAATAAAAACTAATTCAACAAATAAGAAGTATTAACATTTCTTCACATTAATTAACAGCATACAGTATGGAGGGTATATACAGCTCCAGGAAAACCACTATGGAGTTTGCAATCCCAACTCACAAGATCTTGTTCTTGAAAAAATGTTTCCCAATATATTTCACCAAACTCTGATCTCACTTTCTTTATTTCTTTCATATTTCCTTCTTCTCACCCTCTATATGAGTGTATCTCTCTTTCTTTGCTGGTTTCTACAATATAACAGCAATCTGGAAAGAGAAAAATATGATAAGTGGAAGAATGTTTCTCAGACTGAGAAACAATGTGACTTAGTGATCAAAGGAAGTAACGGTATTCAGGAACATTAAAACTCCAGGAACTCTCAAAAGTAAGTTTGCTCCATCATACATTAACTTTCCAGTATCATTCTGTTTAATAAAATACTTAAACTTACACTTGGGCAGAAACTAACAGTAAAATTCCTGACTTCTTTGTGAGAAAAAGTATGTTAATTATAGACTTTTAAAGGCATTAAGAGGATATGAACAATCATGGACTTTTTAAAAATTCTGTTCCTAAAAATAAGGCTGAATGGATGAAAAATATGAAAATTATTTCATCACGTGTCTAGTTCATAAAAACTATTCACATAAAAAATATACTCCTGTGAACATGAAAAAAAAAAGGCCCAAACCCTCCCCACCCCAAATAAACTGCTTTTCCTTCTTCCAGTAAGTAGCCAGTGTGTAACAAATATATGGAACTCTGTGTTGTGGAATAGATTATCTTCTCCTCCCAGAAAAATATAATCCATTCATATCTGTAGATTTCCTTAAATACATTCTCACCATTATGAATACCACAAAGTTTAAATTAATGGTTTCCATTTTCCTCATTATAATAAGTCTATCATCTAAAGAATAACTGAGTTCATTAGCATTATTAGAAATTAATTTAACTTTGAAAAAAGACTTGGAAGAAGAAATGAGGTAATGAGAACTCATCATCTTTAAATCACTTGCAGTTAGAACTTGTCTTCTCTATCAGTAGGGAACTAAGGGAAATCAGATATATCAGAAACACAGTCAAACTATGCAGGTCTGATAATCAGAACAATTAAATAGTATTAATATCTAACCAGTCAGAATGGACTTGACTTGGTTGTCTTCCCAGTGTATTTTGTTTGAATATCAAGCCAGATGGAGAAACAGTCAAGAGACAGAAAGCCTATTGAATAGACACCACCCTGATACTCATGCGGCATCAGAGAGTTCAATCCTTTTCCATGTTACCCCAGTTACAGACTAGTATGTTTACTAATGAAGACTTTTATTTTGCCACATGTACTTGGTTTAAGAATTGAACCAAAAGCACAACCTGTGAGCAGTGGTTATGTCAATTGCCTCTGAAAGAACAAGTCACATATCCCTGGGTTGGAGTCCCAGACCTGAAGGAAAACAACCAGTGTGAATAACTAAAATAATGTAAAATAAAATAAGATGAAAAAGATTGAAAGAAAAAAGAATTGGGCCAAGGTATTACACTTTTGACATTTCTTTAATAATGGGAGGACCAGAAAGCAATCAGGTGGGTATTGCTCTTGTGTTTCAGAGACATTATTTTGTGAACACGTGCGTGTGAGAGCAAACTTTCAATTGCAAGTTTGATCTTAATGTATAAGTTGGTGCTGTCCAGAAATGAAGGAAAACATAAAAACAAGGCAATGTGATTCAATTTTGATTAAACCCATAAGGAAAAGTTCATTTTCTTTATAGATCTCCATTGTTTGTTCCTTTTCCTTTATTAAAACATTTACTTCCATATTTAAGGCAGAAAATAATCTCCCTGATCTCCAAGTCATAGTAAGAAATGGTGCCTTTCTTAGATGTCTTCACTTTAAAATAGTCCCCATTAATCAACCTGGAGTTCTAGGAAACTTCACTTTACTGCTCATTCTTTAAAATTATTCTTTCCACTACGAATCACTACATACAATTTTTAAAAAACTACCTTCCCCTTGTGAATATCTGAACTAATACAATGTATTATGTGTCATGTATATTAGTGATATTCTGAAAATATTTTTAAATGACCAAAAAGACTGAGTTTATTTCAGCTATTTTGAAGTTTTTTTCCTCTTAATTATTCAGACATTGTTAATATTAGTTGTACATAATGAAATTCAACCTGAGATATGAAACAACTGAGTATATTTATCTATCCATATAATCCCATTAGTTATGCATTTGCTGTTATATATTTTCTGGTAAAAATATTGCTAGTAAATATCATATTGACTAAAACCATACCACAGTGGAGTGCAATTTCCTAAAGTAACAAAATATATTGAAGATTCAGAAACACTTATTTTGCCATTTTTAAGTCAGTTTTCTGACTCTCACTAAACTTTAATTATAATAGTTACATATTCCTCAAGGCTCACAAATGCCATTTGGATGAAAAATTCATTAAAGACAGTTCTAAAATGTCACTTGCTTTCAAACTTTAATCCATATGCTGTGGAGTTAACAGAGATAAGCAATTTCAAGATACCTACTGCAAATATAATTGTATTGCTAATTTTTTCTATACTCTCAATTTTTCAATTGCTATAATTCTTAGTTCTGATTTGAATAATATATCAAACTTTCATCAATTATATTTTAAGTAAAATACATTCATAAACTTCATGTATATCTAAGAAAATTATTATTAGCACATTACTCAAATTCATTAGATTTCTCATAGGCTACTGAAAAGTCCACGGTTGCTTAATAACATGAAGTGATGGATGTATAAATCAGTAGAGACAAATATCTGTAGGTAGGGGCACAAGGGAACTTAACCAATGTAAAGAAATGGAATCTTTGAAATGCAAATTATTTTGAGCATGCTTTTAAAAAATAAATCATATTAACCCCCAAATACTTAATTTCATATTTATAGTGTAGAAAACATCAGTGACATATGATTATACCCAGAGAGAACAATCTCTTTTTAATTCTATAGGTATGTTACTAGAAACTCTATTCCCTACTGCTTACAGTCTATAGAAATTTAAGACTTTGCTGTCTGTCTGTGGTGTGTTTTTTTTTTTCCTAATCTACTTCTTTACATAATCATTTTCTTATATAACACCTTTCACTTGCAGCCTGCACCATGTGTAAATATCATTTCCAACTACTCCATTAGCCTTGATCCCTCCTAATCTTTCACCAGGCACATTTCCAAGGAATTCTTTTACTTGCTCACTTCTTAAATGTCTAATATGACCCTTAAATACATTTTACAGAGGATAAATATAATCTCCACTTTGTATTTACTCAATTCTTTTCACAGTGTAACCAATAGAACTGGGTAATTAAAGTTTATAGATATTAGCTAAATATGGTTGACTTGGTTAGTTACACATTTGCTTGAACATTACCAACTTACAATACTCTGTTATGATATATTTAAGCCCAAATTTTCAAATGACTATAATAAAAATATTATTAAAATATAAAACTATTTAGATGTTAATTATTAATTCTAAACATGCCTCTGAAAATCTGTTTTCCAGAGAAGTAATTATTTGTGTCAGTTTTTTTTCTTTGAATGTTGGTCAGTGTAATCACAATGTTATTTTTCAGTAATTGACATTAATTTCATCTCAAATTCATAGCAGAAATTTTATGTATTTACTCATGAGTATACTTAAATTGAGGATTTTGATCTTTATATACAGATTTAACCATTTCTGAATTTGCTGTTGGCTCCATTCCTAATTTTATGGGTGCAATCTCCAGTCAATCATAATTTATTCTAACACAAACCATTATCCATTCATGATTTTATGCCAATATGGGATTCTATGCTGGGTATTAGTAAGACAAAATATTAAGAGAAGTTGCTGTTACTTTTAAGATAAGTAAAATAGAGTTTGAAAAGACCAGTACAAAGAAATAATAATTATTATTATTTATGGGCTAATGACTATGTTACACTAATCAAAAACAGTTAATTCTACTTGATTAGGTTGACTGTGGACACAGAAAATGTTATCTGACTTATAATATTTAAAATATATATATATATTTTATCTTAGCATCTAGTATAGTAGGTATGCTTGTTTCTTACCCCAGAACACTTTTATATAGAAAGTTAATATTTTATATATACAACATAGTCCAACTTAACTTTAAAAATTAAATGAACCAAAACATAATTCAGTTACCCTAATTGAATGAAAGTTGTAATTTATCATAAGTAAAGATCATTAAAATTTAAATTAATCACTTTTTTAAAAATATTAACTCTTTATTGCAATTTACCAAAGTAAGCTTTAATAACAAATAGATATTAATAATAAAAGAAGGTAAATTGTAGAGGGAAACAAATATCTGATACATGTTTTCATATATATTAACTTTGCAGTAATTTGTCCTAGTGATGTTTATGATATTTTTATTGTTATACGCTTATGAAATATAATGCTTTTTAAAAAAAGACAGTATTTCAATTTTTGCCAGTATACAATTATATTTTACACAATATAAATTTTTTCTTAAAAAGTTATATTTGTTTACATTTTTCCATCATCCTACTTCATCATCTTTCATTATTGCTGAATATTCTAAGATAAACATTAAAGTTATCTCCTAAACTTGAAGTTTTATTAGCATATAAGTATATTTTCTATTTTTGGAAGTTCACTTTCAGAGGTCAGGGTTCCTCAAGGAGTTTCTCTTGTAGTTTTGCAACTTTTGCATATTGTTTCAATGAATCAAAAACACAAATAGGTTTCAATAGAAATTTCAGCAGTACTGCTGCTATGATTTTCATAACCATTAACCTTCACTTATGTGATATCCTGCTACTGTTACTAAAAAGAACTGAACCCCAAATCAAAGACCTCATGTAAAACTATGCAAAACACTCCAAATATTCAACTGGGGGATAGAGTTACCTGAAAGAAGAGAAAAAGAATGTTTTTGTATTATTTCTGTGTTCTGTTCTTTTCATGCATGATGTGCTTTAGGTTTCTTCCAAACCATTTACACAGATCTATTTCTGTGTACTTTTAATACTTCTGAAATTAGGTGCTTTTTAGATGGAAAACAAAAACTGTAATTTTGATGTAGTTGTGGACAGGTTTCCTGACAAAAAAGATTAGTTCTTCCCTGCAAATATGTGTAAAATAATTGAAATTTTTAGGATATCTATTAAACCAAAATTACTTTTGAGCTAAATTCAAATTTGCATTTATAGTGCAGAAAAATTAGGTGAAAAATTCAGGATAATTTATATTTACACAGAGTTGACTCATATACGAAAGTTTTACTATTGAGTAAGTGTAATTGCAACATATCTTGTCAAAAATTCTTGCTTTACTGTTGAAACTGTATTATATGAAAAAAGTATAATTCAGGTAATTCAAAATAACTCTCAATATTATTTTTATTTGAATGTTAGGTGGAGTGTAGCTATTTCTTCATTATAAAACTCACCAACATTAGAATGACTCACATTTCCTAGTGTGCTAAATACAGTAAAATAGGACTGAAGGATGCTACATAATTTGGTGTAGTTGATTTGATAAAGACAATCACTCACACAGGGAGATTCAGCGACCTAAAATATGAGATATACCTTCCTCAAAGCCCATACAAGTAACTTGGTCTGGAAGAGTATAATTTGCTATGCTTTTGTTTTCATTTCAAAGAGATGATTTGTACTGGAACGTTTTACTTCACCAAAACATTTTGTATCATGTCTTTCAATACAAACACAGTTTTTCTTAGTTTATGTTATATTATATTATATTATATTATATTATATTATATTATCAATAAAAGCACATGAGTTTGAAGTGCATTATGAAATTGTACTTTCTAAAACTTTTCCTTTTTAAAGTGCTATTTCACTTACCCTAAACAGATCATATTTTGGCTGTGAAGTGATCAGATTGTCTATTTAAAACAACAAATTTTAATAACTCTCTAGAATAACAAAGTTTAACTATTATACTATATGCATGAGCAACATAATTTTCTTCATGTAGTTTCATAAAGAATTATACATTGTCATTATACTTAGTAATTATGTTGGAAAAATATAATTATACGTTATAATGCATTTTCAGTATTACAAGTAATTAAACTAAAAAAACAATTATTCTATGAATAATTCATGTTTTCTTTAAAAATCTTCTTTTTTTGAAAAGAAGCTGATATCAAAGTATTGTTGGAGACTTTAAAAGGAACAAAGGGCCAAGTAGGGACTCTATTAAAATAGCAATATGTTACAAGGTTTGAAAAAGAAATTCAGAATATTACATATAATAAGTCATATAACTCAAGAGCGGGTCTGCTTAACTGAAATGGAGGTCTTGTTGAATCTGAGCATGTCCTTGGCAGTGCCAAGGACTTATAGAATAATGTATACAAATTGCATTAGCCTTATGCGATATACATATAGTCAGTGTTTCACTGCTATGGAAAAGATGCTTTTATCTTCCATGTTCTTAAATTTTGACAGACTATTTCTATTCAAGCTAAATGATTTAACTATGAAGTGTGTCTAGGCATTCTACCATTTGAATTAATTTTTATTCATCCACTTCCATGACTCAACTATATATCCTATAACTATTGCAAGGGATTAGAATTATTCAGCAAATGAAATATGTTCCAATTCTGTTTTAGTTAAATTAAGATTTCAGAATATTACTAGTAATTTGGGGAATGTGAAATTAATTTTAATGATAATTCAATACTGTTGCCTCAATTGTATTCCCTAGTTAGTGCTTTTAACACATGTCAGATCACTTTTTTTCTTACGAAGAAGTAGTTACCATTAGAATGCCCATTTGTGTGTGGCCTGATGGAAGAGCAGTTAGGTCAATCACTTGCAAAGGCCTCAGGCCACATACCCTGGGGTTCCACTTCATGGTCTGAGGGAGGGAGGGAAACTAGTGTGAAAAACTAACAATAAAATAAAATAAAGTCAGTGTCTTCCCTCCTCTCTTCCAGCATGGCTGCCTAATCTTCATTCCTGCCAGTGCCTTTCCTTAAAAAAAAAAAAAAAAAAAAAATAGAAAGTCTGTTTGTTAAATGACGAAATTTAGCCTGGAGTGATTAATTGACTTGCTCAAGTAACTTGTAAATGACAAAATAGAATTTGGATCTAGTCTCTATAGCTAGAGAAATGTAAGGCTAAATGTAGCATTCTCTGGGATTTAAGACCAGGACCTTTCATGGCAACAGAGGTCATAGAGGACCTTGGAGTTCTCTGAACCTCACCAGGCCAGGTTCTGGAAGCTTGAAGCCAAATTCACCTCCTTATCCCTCTGGAAAGATTCATGAAATTCCTTTATCAATCTAATGTTTTCCCTAGTGCAAAGAGCCAGGACCACCAGAATGCCAGAGGCCATTTCACAGACCTGGAGATCATCCTGGAAATTACTCAACACCAGCACACACACACACACACACACACATACACACACACACACCCCACCAACTACCTTCACACACACTCACCTACTGGAAAGGTAATCTGTCCCTACCCAAGGGTATAAAATCTAACTATTCTCAGGTGGGAGCACAGCAGCATTTCTGCCCACTGGAACTCTATCCCCTTGGTGCTATCACTTTCTCTCTCTAGTAAACTTATAAAACTTCACCTCTTTAACATCTTAAGAATTTCTTCTTGAAAAATTCACAACCAGACACCAAAGGACCCCAGGAACTTCTTATCAAGTCCAAAACAAGTGGACAATATTTTAAACACTATGTTTTGGTATGAACTTAAGATTTGCCAAGAATTCTTGAAATTGTTTGAGAAGCACACAAATTAGTTAATCATGTCTATCATAGAAGAACACATTGCAACTACATTGTTTTAACTATATCCTTAATCTGAGACGATAGGTAGATACATAGATAAATGGATGGATACATGTATTATATGTGTATATGTAGTTATCTAGTTATATATTACAGTGGTAGATATTTTTCTTAATCATTTATTATAAAACAAATACAGCCACTGTAAATAGCTCATAAAAAGAAATATTGCATTTAGAACTATATCCATTTTTAATGATGCACACCCATGGCTCTCTTTCCATTCTGTTGAATACAAATGCTAAACCAATCACCTTGGAACTCTATTCAGTAATTTTCAGTTGTATGATAAAAGTCAAAAATCTCTCAAAATAGTGTGGAAAAGACATGAACTTGAAGTTAGGCAAATCTCCTGATCTGAAGTCTCTATTCTGCTACTTTTACCTCTGTAAAGAAAGCTCTGTAAAGAGGTATTTTTGCCACTATATGCTGGAATTGCAGCTCAGCAAGAGGCTGTGCTGCAACCAGTTCCCGGCTCTCACTCATCATGGTATCTGTTAGAACTCTGACCAGTTTGTGTCCTGGGTCTACACCTCTTGGATCTCTGTCCTTATGTCTTGTTATCCATGCCTGTGACTCTGTGGGAGAAGCTCTGCATTTATTCCACCAAATATAACCCTTTAGGCATGACTCTCAGGTCTTGAAACATTGCTGACTAAAGCTTCAACAGTTCTGACTAGTGCAGAGATGACATAGAAAATCAAAGACCCATTCTGGACCAACACCCCAGCCTTATACTTTGCAACTTTATGCCATAACACAAGGTCATTACATCTTGGAAGCCTAACCCATGAAGTTCAGGAACAGATGACTATGTTTTACCAAAGCTTCAAAGAAGACAAAATACCTACTATAAACAAACCTTTCCAAAAGATTAAAGAACATGAAACACTTCTAAGTACTTACTATGGAGCCAACATTTAACTGATTACAAAAGCAGACAGGACATCACTAAAAAAGAAAATTATAAACTGCTCTCTGTGATGGACATAGATGAAAAAATTCTTAAGAAAGTACAAATTCAATAATACACCAAAGGTATTTTCCATCATGACCAAATGGGATTTATCCCAGCAATGCAAGGGTGGCTTATCATACACAATAAATATAACATACCACATCAAAAAATAAAGGGAAAAAGGATGTGAGCATATCAATACAAAAACTGTTTAACACAATTCAAATTCTATTTATGATAAAAATTTACAAAAAATAGGGATGGAAAGAACATATCTTAATATAATAAAGGACACATATGATGAACACATAACAACATCATATTCAATGCTAAAAAGCTGAAAGCATTTCATCTAAGATCAGGGTAAAGGAAAGAATGTCATCTCTCACGTCTGCTATTAAACATCATATCAGAGGGCCTACACAGAGCATTTTGTTAAGAAAAAGCAATAAAATGAATTCAAATTAGAAAATAAAAGGTAAAACTAGTACTATTTGCAAATGTCATGGTAATATATGTAAACCACCATAAAGACTGTCAGAATTAATAAATGAATATAAAATGGTAGTGGTAGGCTATAAAATTAATATACAAAATATCTTTTTTTCATTTCATATTCAAACAATGGAATGGAAAGAATGAAATTAAAAATATATCATTTACAATAAAAACAAAACAATTGAATAATTTGATAAACTTAGCAAAGAAGATATAAGATGTACAAAAATAGTACAAGAATTTTTTAAGAAATAGAGAAAGATATAAAGAGTTGGAAAGATATTCCATGCTCATGGTTAAGAAGAATTTACATTGTTATAATGTCCATTTCACCTAAAGGCTGATGTAATCCTCATCAAAATCCTACTGGTATTTTTCAAGGAAATAGAACAAAAATAAAACTGTTCATGTAATTGAAAAAGACTCCAAATAGCCAAAGCAATCCTGAAAAAAAAAAAAAAAAGAACAAAAGGAGAGGTACCATTCTTCCAGATCTTGAGCAATACTACAAAGTGATAGTGATCAAAACTGTATAGTACTGAAATAAAAACAGATACATAAGACAGTGGGTAGAATTAAATCACCAGAAATACACTCACATTTATGGACAGTTAATTTATGAAAAAGGTGCCAAGAACATAAATAGGGAAAAATAAGTCTTCTTAGCAAATGGTCTTGGGAAAACAGGATAGTCACATACAAAAGAATGAGTCTAGACCATTTTCTAAAATCACATGCAAAAATCAATTCAAAATTAATTAAAAGCTTGGATGTAAAACTAAAAATCATAAAACATAGGCCATGCATTCAATGACATCAGACTTAGGAAGGTATTTGGGTACCAAACTCCAATGACAAGGAAAACAAAGATAAAAATGAACAAATGGAACTACACTAAACCTAAAGAATCATGTGCAGGAAATTTGAATACACATTTCTCCAAAGAAGACATACAGACAGCCAGCAGTCACTGAATATATATTCCTCCTATACTGTTGTTAGGAAAATGCAAATCAAAACCATGAGATATCACCTCACACTTGTGAGAATGGCTGTTATCCAAAAGAATGAAAACAACAAATTTTGTCAAGGGTGTAGAGAAAAGGGAACATTTGTACTGTCGGTGAGAGTATAATTGCTACAACCACTATGGAAAACAGTATGGAAATTCCCTAAGAAATTGAAAATTTACATTGCATATTATCCTATTATCCCACTCTGTGCGTTTATAAGACAAACACAAAAACACTTTGCAGAGATTAATTCCCTAGTTTTATACAACATTATTTACAACAGTCAAGCACTGGAAAATTTCTAAGTATCCTTCAATGAATGAATGAATGGATAAAGAAAATGTGATATGCACACATGGCACATACACTCACACAATGGAATACTACATTGCCTTAAAAAGATAAAATCCTGACTTTTTCAACAACATGAATGGATTTAGAGAGGATAATGCTAAGCATAATTAATCAGAAGGAGAAAGACAATACTGAATGATCTCACATATATGTGGAATATAAAGAAACCAAGAAAACAAACAGATAAAACAAACAACAAAACTAGTTCTTAGACATTACTAGGGACTTGAGGTTACAAGATTGGAAAGGGGCCAGGGGGTAGGATCAAGTGTTGTGATATCCAATGGACAGTGGTGAAGGACTTTTGGTAATTTGTTAGTGGGCATGGTCTGTTTTCATTTATTTTATGAGTAGAGAATTTGCATATCTAATAGTGTGTGTGTGTGTGTATGTGTGTGTGTGCAACTTTGTAAATCAATTTAACACAAATAAAATAAATGAGTGTTTTAAAAGTTGCTTGAAGCTCTCACATATAAATTAAAGCTATTTCTCCAGAGTTCAGTTTATTAATTTCTAAAATGACAATAATACCACCATCACATTGAATCATGTATATAAAATATATATTAGAGATATACTGAATCCTCATCAGGTAGGAACTCATAATAGATAAAATAAGCAATTATCATTTGAAGTCCAAATGGAGGGAGAGGTAGAGAGGAAGAGATCACATATATCTTTAGTCATACGTTTAAAAGGGTTAATTATATTTCATAGACACCAATGTGTGATACATAACTTTCTAAACAACAAACAAATCAGTGATTGCATACAAAATAGTTTGGGGTTCGGTACTTATTATGATTAGATGAAATAATATTGCTAAATATGCAAAGATGACTAGGATATTGCATGCAAAAGTTTTCATCGCCAGAGAAATACATAAATAACAGATTTAGACATAGATCTCTAGAAAATCATCTTCAATTGTGAAATATACTAATTACCTTGTGGAATTCTATTTAGAAGAAAATTGGTCTTGAAATACAAGAAAAGAGATCTATGTCAGTGGAGAAAATGGAAAATCATGAAACAAAAAGAATGAGGAAAAGAGAAAATGAAAGTTACTCTATAAGAATGTGTGCACACAAAATAGAATTTAATTTCTGCTACTAGAGAAAGAAGAGTTTTCCATTCATCTCAATTGACTCCCATTCCAGATATTTATACTTAGCTATCAATCTCTCTTTAACTTTAGTGGAGAATCTCACGGTGTGATTAAATTACATTTAGTCTCTGTTTGTATTCATCCTGTAACAAGCCCCAGATTGATGCTAATGTACTGTCAACAGCTCTGCATCTAAGGGACAGTGGTAAGACAACTTTCCACAAAAATTGTGCAATTAACATTTCTTAGTCTATATAAATAGAAAATCCCTGGATTTAAAATGTATTTTAACACCTGTTTTGGAATAAGCTCTACTGTACTCTCAATAAATTGGCCCTGGATTTAGGTCATATCATCATAGTTGATTTAAGAACTGTGCTAGAAAATGACCTGCTATTACCATACAGAAGATTTAATAAATTTCATTTTAAACAACTGCTTGTTCTTGGATTAGGATCTGGAGGCAGGACAAGAGCGAGAGAGAAGCATTTGCATACTCATTTAGCTAATTTCATTCTCAAAGTTATTCTTTTACTTGACATATATGAGAAAAAAATGAAGAATGCTACCTAAATTACTAAAATACTATCTATTTTGAGAATCCAGCTTTTCTTGTTGTTACATATTGCAAGTCAGCCTAAACATTTTTTTATATTATGCTTCAATTTATGACTATTTTGTTATCTATATTACATGCATTTGAACTTTCTCCTAGTTATCTGTATAATAGTATTACCTAAATTTCTACAGTGTTTATAATGATTGCACTTTGTAACATGCTGTACATATATATACAGACACATTAAAAGATATATGGTTGGATAGAAATAAAGATAATAGAGATAAATGATAGAAATATAGGTAAATGATAAAGATGATAAAGACTGATAGATTTAATCCAAGCTGAATTAATTCTGTCCTGAGAGAAGAGTACTTCAGTTCCAATTTTATGATAAAGTCTGCACCTTGCAGTGATTTTGTCCTATTTGTAGGAATCCTCCCCGCTTGGCAAGAGTCACATTTTTTTTTTTTTTTGTAACACATTGACTTTTATTTGCAGGTCAGTTCCAAAGCTAGTCCATTTCCACTCCATTCTCTACTTCCTTCACCTCTACTTTCCCCCCAAAAGCATCAAAAATAATGAAAGAAAGAATAATTATACAGAAAAGCATTAACATTCTGGCTGTAATGTAATTGCTAAAATGCATTTATCCCCCATCATAAACAATAACTGGATGAAGTATAGAGAAAAATGTTTTCAAATATTCAAAAGCAGGTAGTGCAAGGCAACATGTCCTCAGAAAGGAGCATAAACTGAGTTTCCTGTGTCTCAATGCTCTGGAAGTGAACAACTTTCAATTAGCGATTTCTGCTTTTACTTGTTTTTGTGTGCAAGCTCCAAGGTGAGAAGTGCTTTTCAATTCCCTTTATAGTCATCAGTGAATCTGGTCCTTGAAGGTATAGTTCTAACAACAATTTTGTCCTTTTACTATGGGAACCAAACTTCCTCAAATCCTCTTCCCCTCCACTCACAAGAGCACTTTTTGCTTTTCGCGCTACTGCAGTATCCTAGCATGATCTCTCCCATCCTTTCCCATGACTAGGAGTCATTTGTCTCCACCTCCTCTAGAAGCAACCCATTGTCTGTGCTTGCTTTCTGGTGGGAAGATTTCCTGCCCCAACCCTAGCAGCTTAAGTTTCTTATTTTTTAGAAGGGTCTGGGAAAACGTGTTTTATGTCTTCTCTCAGCAGTAACTGATTGTCACCTAAATGGCCTCACCATTGTGTGATCTCTGTCTCCTGCCCCTTTCCCAGTCTTGTGAGCACCAGCACTGGTATAAAAGCTTGCAAATGAGTTTAGTTCTGGTATACTTGAGGGCCCCAGTTTATCTAAATTGCCACAAGGGTTATCAGTCTTTAGAAAATTGCTAATATTGTACTGGACTTTTTCTTACCCCTTTTTTGCAAAGATCACCATTTTCTTCTATACTATGTCAAAGTTCATATACTATGTGTCCTATCTCTCTCTGAGATTTTTCTCACTCTTGGAATTTGTTTCACTCGATTGTCTTCTAACCTTGACTCTTGGAGAAATTTTAGAAATGGTATGATTTTGTGAATTATTTGACTTTGTAGAATGAGAGCCATGTTTTCAAGTACACTCCTATAATTGATACAGACGTGGATCTTCCTTCAATATTTTGATTAATTTTCTCTCTAAAGGTTTCTTCCTTTGGTTTTGTCTCTATTTAATTCATTTGAATTTCTTTATTTCTCTTTTGATTTTCTTTGGTGTGTTTTTCCTGTAGAAACATTTTTTTTTCTTTTTTCAATTCCATCCCCTTCAAAACAAATCATAATTTCTTGGAATCTTTATGTTCAGTCAGTGTTAGGTTACAGTCACTGGTGAACCCCCTAGTAGGATGTGTTATTTAGACACTTCCACCCCCTACATGCACAACTCACTCAAAATAAGTCCCCTTGTATGGAAAATATTCACCATCTTTTTGACAGGAAAGAAAATGACACAAATTATTCTTACTCTATAAGTCAAGGGATGAACAGAAGTGGAAGTCTATTTCATCATCTGTTCACAGGTGTTCCTGGTTCAGAGCTTCTCTACACTTTATATCAACCTTCAAAGACTGAACCCTTCATCTTTTACTCTACTAGGGGTAGTTACAGTATCCTGGATGTACCAGGTAAGGAAGCAGATTGTCCAGCTTCCTTAGAAAGACTGTTCTTAGTTCTGCCTTGCACTCTCATCTTCAGAGGGAAATGTACCTCAAATTCACAAGTTTATTGAAGACAGGGTAAAAGCTGCACCATCTAGAACTCTGTACCTTTCTTTACCTTTTCATTTCTCTTCCTTCCTTTATAATCACTGCTCAAATTTCATAATTTTGTTAAAATTATTTATCCATTGTTGTGTGCTTATCCATTCTACATGTATTTCTGGATTTATACTTTTCTGTTCTTTCTCTCTTATTTTATTATGAAGGCATGACATACAATTATATGCATACACATATAAATCTTTCAAATCTAGCTATATATGACTTGTTTCAAGTCTTGGCTATATACAAAAAAAAAAACCTACCATTTGGTTATCTTTACTTATAGATGCCTTGGGCATATCCAAATATATATAACAGCTTCGGTCTAAAGTTTTTCTGATGAACTTACAGGCATACATGCATTTTCAACTCCTTATTAAAGTAACAGTCAAAATCAGTTAGTTAACAATTTTCATGAGAACCAGCATCCTTACCATCTTTATCATAAATATCAGTTTTCTATATATCAGACAGCTACTTATCACTTATAAGTTTTATTCATTTAAGGGTCAGGAATAACTATGAATTAGTTACTATTAGCACCCTCAAAATGTGCACACTATCTGATGCGGGGTTTGTACTCCTAATATATAAGAATACATGCAATTCAATAGCAAATTAAAACAAAATTGGAAATAAGTTAAACATTTTTTTCTAAGGAATAAATACTAATATCCAACAGATATATGAAAAAGTGTTCAACCTTACTAATCATCAAGGAAGTGCAAACCAAAGCCACAGTGATACATCACCTTAAATGGTTTAGAATGGTATCCATTAAAAAGATAAGAGTAAGTATTGGTGAAAGCATGAAGAGAAGGGAACCCTTGTAGGTAGGAATATATATTGGTACAGTGATTGTGGAAAATAATATAGAAAGTTCCTTAAAAGCTTAAAATTAAGACTACTATGTGATGCAATAATTTTATTTCTCAATGCAAACACACAAAGAAAATAAAATCAGGATCTCAAAGAGAAACCTGCATTCATTGTTCACTGTAGCGTTATTCACAATAGTCAATATATGTATATATATGTGTATGTATTGTAAGCATGTATATGAAATATATATTTGATGAAATATTACTCAGTCAGGAAAAATCTGCCACTTACAGCAAGATGAACAAACTTGTAAGTTATTATGCTTTGTGAAACATAAACAAGATAAAGAAAATCAAATTCTGTATGATCTTACTTATATTTGGAATCTACAAGAGTTGAACTTAGAAACAGAGAGCAGAATAATTTCTCAAGACTGATTTTGGCCAAAATGAGGAGATGTTGGGAAGAAAGTACAAAATTTATGTTGTAAGATGAATACTTTAAGAAGATTTAATTTTCAGCATGATGACTATAATTATTAACACTGTATTGCATACTTGAAATTTGCTAAGAGTAGATCTTAAGGATTATCACCACACACACACAAATAAGTAATGATGTGAAGTGATAGATGTGTTAATTAGGTTGAAAGTGATAATAAATCACTGTGTATACATATACCAAATCACCATGTTGTTTATCTTTAACATATATAATTTTAATTTTCCAATTAGACCTCAATAAATCTAGAAAAAATAAAAGAGGTTTGAGTAACAGAGCTAATATTTAAATATAGGCAGTCTAGGAAGAATGCCTATTCTTTACTACTATGCTATCATGAGACCCAGAAATCATTACTAATAAGCACTAATGATTTATCTTTTGAGATACTAATAGGTACCAATGTTAGTTATGTTTCACCTCAAAATTGTGCCTTTTACATGATTTTCAGATTTTGCTAGACTTCAATAGAAATTTTTGCTAGGCAACAACAGCAATCTCAAAGTTACTGACATTAATCAAATGATCTAACTTTAAAAATTAAAACATTATATGTTTATATTTCAGAGTCACTGGAGGAACAAACATTGGAAGAACAAACTACCTTCTGTTACCAAAATGATTCATTTAGCAAAATGCCAAGATAAGTCCTTAGCAGATACTAAATAGGCATGATTTTATATGACTTTTATTATCTTGCCATTTTATACTTGACTTTGCATAGGGAACAATTCATTGCAGTTTACCTGGATCTGTTCCAGGCTTATTCCTAAATGTATCCTATTCTGGAAAACACTTCACACTTAAGTAAACAAAGAGAATTGTTTGCTCTATAACTTTATTATGCTTCTGAGAATTAGAAACTTAGAGATGATAAGTTACGAAATTTCACAAAAAGATTGAACTATATATAAGATTTTAAAGGTTTTAAAATAAGATACTCATGCTATTTTAAGACATATTTATCATAAGATCTGTCTTCATTGTATCTTTTTCCTCTTCATTTCTCTAATAGTACTGAGGTTAACCTTAAAATATTAAATGTAGGGCCTCACGAAAATAACAGACATCCATTATGGAAAAAAAAAAAATTCCCTCCTGTAGAGGAATCATTTTAGGGTGGAAATAGCCAAAAGTACAGAGAAGGGGTGCATCTCCTGTACAGTCTACATTCCAAAGTCCCTGAAACAAGACCCCGGTCCAGGGAAAGCATCCAAGATGAGCAACAAAATAAAATAAAGTGCTTTTTCATCCTCTCCCTGTCTGACTGCCTACTTGCCTTCATTCCTGCTATATCTTTCCTTTAAAAAAAGAATATTGCAGGGAATTGGGCTTGAGTGTAAGGAGGGCTCAAAATAGATGTGGACAAAATGGGAAGAAGGGAGTGAGAAGAAATTTCCTAGAAGGGAATTATGTAGATAAAGTCAAAAAATGATGTCTGCTGATGTAGCTTCCGACAGCTTCGTTGGAAGGTTCTGATTCTCTCAGAGACACAAAAGATGATAAAAGTGGTCTTTTAGGAAGAGCAAACGACCAGAGTATGGATCCCCTAAAGAAAGGAGGATCATCTAGAGAACTGTGATAGAGTAATTTGGTTCTACAAAATTTCTGTAATGGTAAAAGTGGTCTTTTAGGAAGAGCAAATGACCATAGTATGGATCCCCTAAAGAAAGGAGGATCATCTAGAGAACTGTGATAGAGTAATTTGGTTCTACAAAAGCCATGGATTATTTTGTAAAAGGAGAGGCAAAATTATACATCCTTGAGGGTTGAATGAACTTAGTAAAGAAGGAGAAACTTCTTGTTAGGCTTCTCATTTCTTTGTCTTCCCATGTGATTGCTATTCTTATGGAGTGATCACCTGAGCAAAGGACCATGCTTGCCTAATAGTAAAGCGCATTGTCTATTACAAACAGGTTTATAAATAACAGCAGGGAAAAGAGTAATGTCAATACAAACTATTTCTCAAAAATAAAAAGCAAAAAACCACTATGGGCCTGGTTAAATATTGTTAAATTGCTTAATTAGACTGAGATGACTCTAATTTGGAAAAACACATCAAAACTTAGGCCTGTAATACCTGCCTCAAAATCATGAAATCAAAACCAAATATAACCAATCACAAATAGCTAGCTCTGCTTTAATCTATAGCCAATCAATCATTTCCCTGTTTTGCCTCTGCCTTTCCTGGATTGAAAGTCTCTCCTCAAGCTCCTGTAGGTGGAGCTCCTAACCACTTTCAGTTTGACGCTGCCAAACTGGAATCAACATTCAGGTTTTTAGTAGGACTCAATTTAGCTTTCAATCATTTGTTTCTAAGTCTGCAGTCTCACCATTTATGTTTTCATAATTTCATTCTACCTTCCTCTTTTAATTTTTTGATTTTTGTGAACAATGTCTGTCTTAGTTTTAAAAATCTGTGTGAGATATGGACTGAGTAGCTTCATTTCTTTGGGACTCTTCTCTGGTTAAGCAAGACAATTAACATCAAACAGAGTAGCATGAAGAAAAGGTCAAATTAAATGGCATATGTACAGAGAATGTACATGGTTTGTGTATGTTAAATTAATGAGATAGACCAAGCTGTCCTGAACTAAGGAATGGTCTCAGGACCTGGAGCATCAAGGAGACAAGAAAAGATCTTCACATGACAGGATGCCTTCTTAAGATACAATCCTTTCCTCTAGATGTTTGACCTGCCTTTAAGACAGGTTTCTCAATAAAAATATTATTTATGGAAATGACTCTTTTATTAAGGAAATCTTTAGTTCTGAAGGTAATGGTAGCAGATTCTAGAAAGAAACGCAGCTCTTGATTGACCTCGATTCTATAACCCAGGGTGACTTGTATTAGAGACAATTCACTCTGGACATCTTGGACATTTTTAGGGACTCTGAGTCCACACAGTTCAAAACAAATAAAAGAATCAAATGTAAGTACAGAAGAAGCACATGAGATAGATAACAATACTCGAAGTTGTAGAAACCTGTTCTCTTTCTTACAGCTGCACCAGGCATTCATTGAAAAGTTTTAGTTCAATATTGCATACAGAATATCATTAAGACATATTTTTCTCATTGTGCTCTAGGGCTTTTTTCACTTCTTAAGTACACATGGGGGTATTATTTTTAGTTATATGCTTCTGCAGATCTTGAGAACTGGGTATGTCATAGATGGTGTTAACTCAGTGTTACCAATTCCAGTACAAGAGGCAAGAGAATACTTCCTGTATTTCATTACAATGGCCTATAAGCAGTGCATTACTGCACTTTTTTCCCTTAAACTTGATTTGCTGATTCTTTCTTTTTTTTTTTTCTTTTAATTCCTTTTGTAATCTATTGGCATATTTTGTTTACTGTTCTGTGTCTTTGCATTTTTTTCTTGCTACCTTTTCCTTGTTTCAGCATCTTTTCATACTATTTCATAAATTGTCCTCTTTGTTACTTATTTTTGCCCAAAAAACCTCACTTTAAGTTGCCAAAATTGAAAAAAAAAGAAAGAAGAAAACAAAACAAGACTCATTGTATTTAGATTGAAAGTTTGGTGTTGTGTCTCATTCTATTCACAGTAGTTAACAGGTGTGAATTGCTGCTTCACTAGCATAAATTTCCTGCTGTGCAGCCCTTTGTTCACTTCATGCTGCTTCCCTGCTCTATTATGATTGCAAAAATACCTGAATCTACTCTAATGTAATTTTAAATGCTTTACTGCTTTGAACAATGTTTATTTGTGAGGACTTCCCTGAAATAAAAGTGAATACAGTAAAGCAAGCAAATACCAAACTCTATATACAGCAAGGATTCTAGAAAGACCACAGGACTACTGAATTTATGCACAAACATAGATAAATCACATATGAATATATTCAAACATGTAATGTGAATGCAGTAGTGTTTCTGTCTTTATAGAATTGGATATATGTGTATGGATGGCAAAAAAAGGTTTGGCTCAACACTGCAGATATAATAGAGTATTTATTAACCACCTTATTTTAGAATTTTAGAGATCCATCTTAAAGATTCATAAAGCTAGAAGGAAATTCTTTCTGGAACTTTGGAGATGCAGAGTGTCAATAGTAGAGGTATGTATTGATAAATATAATCAATAAGGTTATTAAGAGATCCGCGTCAGGAAAACTAACATTGTTCATGAATTATTCAGTTTGCTCATGATCCCCTGTGCTTTCTAGTTACTTTCTGGTTTCTTTCTAGACTGTAGGCTTTTACTAAGTTGTCTTATTCCAAAAAGATCTGTGTTAAAAAGAGCTATCATTCCACAACCATAGTAAACTTATCAGACAGTATACTGTTAAAAAAAAATTATACTGACATTTGTTAAAATATTAAGGAATTCAAGGCTACTCTGATAAGCATTAAGACTACAGTACTTCCTCAGTTAGCTAGATTCTGGGAAACTACTTAAATTAAATGATGTATAATGAAACCAAATTAACTACAGGCTAACTTACATAAATAAAAGCTAAGTCCTCAAGACATATTTCCAGTCATAAAAACATGAACAAACCTCTAAATAAAGATGCAAAATACTTTCAATATTAACAGCAATTTGTTTTTATTAATTAATTCTTTTTTCAACCCACTTACTCCCATTCAGGTTCCTGGGTGATTGGAAACTGTCCTGACAGCTCAAGGCTCAAGGAAGGAACCTACCCTGGACAGGAGACCCCTTAATGTGCAGGGTATACGAACACACACACGTGCACACACACACACACACACTTTCACACACTTAGTCTGGGACAATTTAGATACACCAATTAACCTAATATGTATAACTTTAGGATATGGGAGGAATATCACACAGACATGAGTAAAATGTGAAAGCGATATACAGATAACAGCTCTGTCCAGGAATCTGTTTTTGTTATTTTTTTCTCATCATCTTTATAATGAAACAACATTGAATAAACAATATTTTTTGAAGACCTCAATAGGAGAGAAAAATTGAACTCATTTCTGAATGTTTAGGGAAGGAAGGAAAAGTTCCCCCAGTCTATTTGGTTGTTCTTAGGATAGTTGGATAATCAAATTAATATCAGAGAAATTAGTAGGAGAAAAAAATAAATGTCACTACATATGCACAGGTAACATATGTAGATACGTGAATTTCAAATCCAGAAAAGCAATATATCTTGAGCGAAGGGATGCAAAGAGGCCTGGGGATTTAAGGAAAGAGATGAATTCACTTATTGAAGAGGGTGTGATTTATATGATGGAGACTAAATGCTCTGTAGTAATAAGTTTGCTTTGTCACAGATGCATTTCTTTGACAGAAAAATTATTTCTGAGAGCAAGCCTAATTTGGTGTAATACCCCAAATTTTTATTCTTCTCAGTAACCAAGGAGTGATAAACATTTCTCATAAAAACTATGGGGCATAGATTGACCTCCGTTTGAAATAATCCACATACCAATGTGACACATTTCTCAGGAAGGCTTATTCTGAAAATCTTGGAGGAGGTTTAGTGCTATTTCAAACATCTTGGGGATCCTTAGCTGACAAATAAAAGGAATAGTGGATATTTATAGATAGTAGGCAAATACATGAAAAATTGCTAAAAGGAAGCATCAAGGCATTCTTGCTATCCTGAACTAACAGGATAATTGCTGCAGGTAGCCCAGGAGAGTGATGGGTTATGAGGAGTATGAATCAGATATCAAAGGTAAGCAATACGCTTTTAAAGAACTAATAGGGTTTTTGCTAATACTGAACTCTTGCAAGTATTGACACGATTAACCCAGGAATGAAGACATGTTGAGATGAAGACTCAGAGGAGCCAAAATAAAGTTTGGTCAAGAAGAAAATCTGTCTCCACCTCATAGTAAAATAAGGAGGCAATTCTACCTTTCACCATAGGAATTATAGCAGCAGTTTCCATCAAATGATGGTCTTAGTAGAATACTAGTATCAGAGGTAACTGAAGTTACCATACTACGCAGGGCTTGAGTAACAGGGCTAAACATTCATCATCCGAGTGAAGGTGGAGAAGAGCTCCAGGCAGTATCACCAGTGTGGCACTGCAGTCTGGCAGAGCAAAGATTTAGTGATCCACAGGTGTCAGTAGCATATGGAGCAACAGGGAGTGATAAAAGAAAAATGCAGGTGAACCATATCCTCGGCTGCACACAGACATTTCAAGCAGGAAAAATAGAATTAAACATGCACCTGAAACACAATCTTTCCTTAGATAGTGGTTTATAAGAAAGAGAAATCTGATTAAATTGACTTCGTTTATTCCCACAGGCTAGTGAAGCCTGGGAATTTTCCGCTACGGAAAAAATAATTCAAGACAATTACAAGTCATTAATGCACGCACCATTAAACTGTGAGTAAAACAGGCTTTTAGGAACCTTAGCAACATCTGCTTATAAGAATATGGACAGTGAATGATGAAGGTGATGAAGATGTTAAAAACAATGAAACAATGCAAATAAATATTAAATATTAAAAAGAGCATTAAGACAAGTAAATCATTGAAATGCAAAGTGTTTCATCTTCAGAAGAGTTACACAGCATTTATACCTGTAGATTGTGGCCCATATGATCGTTAACAGGGATATTACAATAGGTGCAACTTTACATTCAGTCACTGCCCATCGATGAAGTGTGTATGTGTGTGTGTGTGTGTGTGTGTGTGTGTGTGTATGTGAGACCAGAGGAATGCAAAGCAACCTCCCACTATCAGAATCCCTTGGGTCAATATCTGGGTTTGCTTTGGTGGATGAATGGATAATAACTTATTTCAAACATTGGCAGAGGGAATCCCACCCTTAGAACATAATTACAGTTCTCACTAAACAGGAGACTGAGAGAATAGAGCACATTACATAATTATGACCGCACCAGGCTTCCTGTTACTTGGAATCAGACTCAGTTTAGTGTTGGGACATCTCCGAAGAGTCCTTCTGCTGCAGCCCCTGCTGCTGCAACTGAACTCTCTGGAAATTGCTGCTCAGCCTCTCTTTATTTGGCTTGTTCTCACATGTATCCAACAATCAAAGCACGGGTTTTTATTGAGTGCTTTTTCTGTACCTGAGATTAACTCACACCCAGAGGAAAAGAAACAAAGTGAAAACCCTATAATGGCCATGTGGGAAGTTCAGCTAAGATTAACATCCATGATTAATAACTAAACCACAAAAATATGTTAATATCAAAACACTTATGAACTGAATACAGAGTTTACCAGATCACTTTAGAAAATTACTTGTAGTTTTGGTTCTGCTATTACTGTGTGATTTGGGAAATTTTTTATTATATCTGATTCTCAATGATCTCAGCAGTTAAATGAGGGGATTTGATTGCATGCTCCCTGAAGTGTCTTCTTTTCAAGGTTTACAATTTATGAAATCCTTCCTAACACACCAAAAGAAACAAGTTGTTTTATTTAATTATACCGAATATTGTCTCTAAATATTAAATTCTTTTATATTTTGCATTCCTAAAAAGCATATCATACAAATATATCTCAAAGTTGCAAATCAATAATTTATGATTTTTACCCTAAACTTTCACTAACTCTAACAATCTCAAATAATTCATCCTTAGAGTTTGAATAAATATTGTGATCACTTATTTGCAATAGAGGGGAAAGATCTGTTTCTTTTTGATATAATTCAGCACGTTTTCCTAGATTAGGTCCTGGTGTATGTAGATAAATAAATGGTTTTCACTACCCAGACTGCAAATTGAACTTAAGTCAAACATTTGAGTTTCTTAAATGGTTCTGAAGGACAGTGCAGAAAGCATACACATGCAAGATTACGCTCATTATACATATAATGTGTTCAATTATTCTAACTTTATGATTTTTTTCTGACAATTTGAGCTGATATAACCAGTCAGAATTTTAAAGCGATAACCTTTGTTATTAGTTGCCATAGGAGTCTATACATTATAACCAAATTGCTGGTTCTGACTTCCTGCTATTGAATACTTATTTAATCTATATTTTAAAATAATTTACTTAATATTTGCCTCAATTATCTTACCTATCATATGGGAATATTTTTAGCACCAAGTTGAAAGGCATTTAGTGGAATTAAAATAATTAGTTGTCTTTAAAATGCTCAGTTCTTGACAGACATTATAAGTAAGAAGTATTATAATTAATATTGACAATAACTGTGGATACTATGCACTACAAGTTAATATTAGGGACAAATGAAAATTATAAGGTAGAAAAATAATTAACATATTAAAACTCAGCACTTCTAGTGATTGAACAGCAAAGTGAGGCAGACTCTCCTTAATCTAAGCCTTGATTGCAATGGAATAAATAAAGATTTCCATCTGCTTTCAAGAATTTTCACAGCTTCACTAATCAGTAGCACTGGCTTAAGGATAAACATAAATTAACTGAAGAAAAAAATAATCAAAGTAGAGCTTTGAACAAGTATTTCACAAAAGAAGATAATCAATCGTCGATGTACAATAGACATTCAACATCATTGATCATCGGAGGCTGTCAATAAAAAATAACAATGGGGCACTATTTTATATGAAGTAGTATGACCAAAAAAGACTGACAATACCTAAAGTTGATGAGGACATGGAATGACTGATAGCATTGTGTAATGAAACCACCACTTTTGAAAGCAGTTTGGCCATTTCTTATAAACAAGAATATGCTTATATTATAGTCCAGCAATTTCACTTCTAAGTGTCATATAAAACCTGAAAAATACATGTCTACACCAGGAATTTTATTCCTGAGTTAAAGCTGGAAATAAAAATAATGTCCACAAAAATGTTTACTGATAAATACATTTCGTTATATTCGTTCATTTGTATGTTATTCACCTAAACAAAAAAACATGGTACAGATAGATGTGTGATCATGAAAGAATCCCCAAATATTATGCTGAATAAAAGGAGACAAAAAAAATGGTAAATACTGGGTGATTCCATGTTTGACATTCTACATCAGGCAGAACAAATCTATCGCAATAGAAAGCATATGATTGGTTGCCTGGGGCATAGGTAAGAGGAGGTGCATGCATTGCCTGCAAAGAACCATTAGGGAATTTTCTGTAGCAATATGTCCTATAATGATTAGGGGGGCAATAGTGTATGCATTTGTTTGAAAACATAATCAAGCTATACATTTAAATATTTTCATTTTGCTAGATAAAAAATTGCTCACAATAAAAATTATTCTTAGTCAATGATGTCCTTGTGTTTTAGAGTTGATTTTGAATAAGAAAACCAGTAAAATTGTTAGTTTGCTGCCTAACAAAAAATATAACCAGTGAGGTTTCTTTAATAATTCTTCAATTCTTATAAATTCTCTTCTTGAGTTTGAATCGGGGTCTATATATTGTAGACTAATGAGATAACTACACAGCGAGCAAAGAATGAATAAGACATGGCAAGCATGCAAAATAAATTATTTCAGGTTGAATATGTTTTCACTAAAAATAAAATAATGATATATTAAGTGAAGAAATAGAAAATGATAAAAAAGAAAGTTATAGTCTTTAATTGAAGTAATACTTGGGCAGTAGCAAGTAAATCTTGATATATTATGCAATATTTATCCACTCGTTAGTGGAGAATACACAAATATTTCTATTTTAACATGGTATAAACAACTAAAGTACTCAATCAAAATGCAAAAACTAAACATTTCTTATTATTTTAAAGATACAAAATTTAAGCATAACATAATGAAAGTAAGCATATCCAGTATGATCAAGAAACATGAGTGTATCCTTGACAAAGATAAAGAGAAGGCTTTAACAAACTAGAAGTCATGTACAGGATCCAGAATCAAACGCATGCACTAACACATTCCTTCCCAAGCACAGACATACACACTATCCTTGATTATACCAGCACAGTATCTGAGAAATCTCTTTATATACTGTGAGCAACTGAAAGGTGGAAATTTAAGTGGTAATTCATGGCATTACGAATTGTAGTGTTTCGAATGCTTCTCTATATAACATATACACTAGTCCTTATTTATTTACCACTTTGTAAGATTACTTGACAAAAATCTATGTCCTAATCTTAGGATAAAAAAAAAAACTATCTTTAAAAATTAATAAGCCTACAGTAATCAAGAGAGTGTTAGATGGTGAAAGAACAGACAGATCAGTGGAGTAGAATGGAGTGTCTTGAAAATAACATAAGGTCAACTGATCTTTAACAGAGGAATAAGGAAATACAATGAAACCAAGATAGTTCTTTCAAGCAGCTGAACACCCATATGCAGGAAAAAAAAATATGAATTTAAACCCAGACCATTATATTCTCAACAATAATTATCTCAAATATAATTACAAGCTATAAAATTGATAAAAGATAAGAGAAAAAAATTAGAAGAACTTAGATGTGGAAACATATTTCCAGATAAAACAACGAAGACATGTTCCATGAAAGAAAAAAAAAATTAGCTGGACTTTATTAAAATCAAAAACCTCTGCACTGCAAAAGAAAATCTCAAGATAAAAAGAAGAGAAGCCACAGACTAGAAGGAAATATTTGCCAAAAATACATCTGATTAAGGACTTTTTCCAAACTATACAAGGGATATTTGAAACAGAATAAGAAGAAAGCAGTGTGGTTGTACAGTGAGTCAGAGTCCTTAACAGACATCTCACCAAAGAGTATAAACAGATGACAAACAAACATGAAAAGAAATGCTTCAATTCATATGCCATTAGGAAAATGAAAATGAAAGCAATAATGAAATGCTTCTACACATTTATTAGAATGATCAAAATTTGAAGCAGTAACGTTCTTAAATTCTGGAAAGGATGTGGAGCAACAGGAACTCTTATTATTCACAAGAATGCAAAATTGTAGAAATTATTTTGAAGATAATTCTTAAAAAGTTAAATATACTTATATAATCCAGCAATCATGTCCCTTTATATTTACCCAAAGAAGTTTAAGGTTATGCTCACAAAAAAACTTGCACATGGATGTTTACAACTTTGTTCATTATTGTCATCATTTGGAAGTACCCAAGATGATTTTCAGTTAAATGAATAAATAAATTGTGGTATATTCAGACAATGGAAAGTTATTCAGCACTAAAATGAAATTAACTGTTGAACTATGAAAAGACAGATGATACTTTAAATGTTTGCTACTAAGTAAAAGAAACCAAGTTGAAAAGGTCATAAACTATATAACTTCAACAATATAACATTCTTGATAAAGCAAAACCATGGAGATAGTGTAAAAAATCTGTGGTTTTCAGGGGTTGAGGTAAAGGGGAGGAATGAAAAAGGGAGCACAAAGAGTTTTTTAGGTCTGTGAACTACAATGTGTGATATTATAATGTTGGATACATGTCAGAATACATTTTTTAAAAATCTGGGTAATATAAAATACTAAGAATAAGCCCTCATGTAAATGTGTAGACCTTGGGTGAAACTATAGGTTCAAAAATTGTAACTCTCTGGTGGGAGATGTTAATAATATGAGAGACTATGCATGTATGGAAAGGGAGCATATGGGAAAACTCTACCTTTTTAATCTTGCTGTGAACTTAAACCTGCTCTTAATAAAATCTTTAAAATAAAAATATTGAATTTTAAAAAATAATGACAATACATTTTTCATCAGTGACATTTAAGTTATTGTACATTTTATTAGTGGATTCTAAACATCATGGAAAGAAAGTTTTCTAATGTCTCTCAATGTGCCTTATAGAAAATCTTAAGATTTCTCAAAAGCTAGTAATCTAAACAGTCCTTTCACTGCATGCTATTTCAGCTGGAAATGTTAATCATCTTTCTATTTCTTAGGAGTAGAGAACAAAAAAACCACAAAATTTCTGCTGTAAAGATGATTTATTAAATACTGAATATTCTCCTTTTTCATTACTATGCATTTATTTGGGAAAGCAATTCTAGTAAAGAAAGAGGAACCATATGACAACTCGTAATTTGCAAACAAACAAAAAGGGTCTGCTTCAATGAGCCATGGCATTAGCAGAGTCTTGGAGGCTCACGACAAGCACATCAGCTGCACATTGCAGATCTCCCTCTCCAAGTCATGTACACACACGCACACAGCATTCAAACAAGCAACACAGTGCATCACAAAAATATTACATAGGAAACACATGTGTACAACAGACACATAATGGACCATCATCATTTACAAATCAATGACAAGTATTCAAAAATTATCACCTCAATGACCAAACTAAGTAAAGGGGAAAATTTCGAAGAGGCAAAGAAAGCTGCAAGAAGTTACAGATAATGCTGTCTTTGTTCTGTTCCCCCACAAAGTCACTGTCTTTTAAAATAGAAATATATTGCTAGACTGAATAACTGAGAAGCTACATTTCTAAAGAAAATAATAGTCGTATATACAACACACATGTAATCATATTTCTTATTGTTTCCCCAGGCTCATCATAGTATGTGGGGTATAGCAAATTCAAGAGAAACTATTTACATGAATAATTCAATTAATAAGTATACTGATTGGATAAAATAATAAAAAATATGGTTCATTTTGTGAACTTGAGATCTATCACCTAAATATTATTGCAAGATAACAGAGCACCATATACAAAATTTAACTATATTGTCATGTGTTTAATTTACATTTACTCATTTTTAATTTTATTGAAGGAGCATTGTATTAACAGGATATATTTTAAAGGTGTGCAACATTGTAAAGTAACATCTGTTTATACTACATTGCTTATCACCAATAGTCCAATTCCATCCTTCATCATATATTTCACCATTTTTACCCAATTCTCCCATTCTCCTTCTCCAGTCTCTCCCCACAATAGCTGATTTTCTTCTAATAAATAAAAATGTTGATTATTTTTATTCTCTTATCTCTTAAATTTGCTATTTATTTCCTTTGCCTCTACCCTAGTTAAAAGTCTTATTATTTCATACCTTGAAAAGATTATTTAGAAGTTTTTCCACTTTCAATTTCTCTCAGTTCTAAACCACATTCTGCATAAAACACATCAGGCTAGTCTTTTAAAGGCAATGATTGGTGCAATCTACTATCCTGCTTGAACAGTATCAATTTCCTAACCCCTGTTATCACCAGAATACTTCCCAGACATCTTATCTTGTTACTCAGATTCACTCCCGATGTAGTTGACCATTTTCTTTCCAAATCATCTGCTTCTATAACTCTCTTGATTCAACTAATCAAATCTGTTAAGAAGTCCTCTAGCATGTATTGTACTATTCCAATGGATATTCCTGATCACAGTGACGTGCTTTAAAAAAAAAAAAAAAAGCCATCTTGTATACTCAGCCTTGCCCATCACCTCATCAGTCTCCAGCACGTAGATTTATGAAATGGAAACTTCCCTGGTAGTAGCAGGAAACAATTTTCTTCTGAGCAACCATAACACCAATTATCTCTAGCACATTTCCTAAAATATGGTTCATGGTTCAGCACTATTACTATGAAATAATAAATAACAAATAGCTAATAACTTTTGGATGCTCTGGTAGAAATACATTAAAAAAATTTTATCGACATTGCTTCAAGCAAGCTTAGATATAATGAAACATTGATCATGGAACCCATGTTGTACAAAGCATTAAATAGAACCAACATTCCTGCAAACACATTTGGGCAAAATACTTTTGCATGACAATTTTGCAAAACTTATCTATGGTCTGAATTATCTATTTGTCTTCCCAATAGAGACATTTCAATTTTTTGTAGCATAATGTATTCTTTTGCGTGTGTATGTTGACTTCTAGAAATTTTAGGGTACAATTACTGTGCTAACCTTTGTCCTGACACCATATTTTTATTGTGCTTTTACTTTCTTCTATCACATATTTGCTACATATTTTCAATTTTTTGAATCTAATATGTTTCTCAAATAACTCGAAGCTACTGTATTAATTTTCCATAGCTATTGCAACTAATTAGCACAAGCTTGGTGGCTTAAAATAACACAAATTTGTTATCTTACAGTTCTGTTGGCCAGGAGTCTAAAATGGGTCTCTCTGGGAAAGTATCAAGATGTCAGCAATGCAGGGTTCTCTTCTAAAGATTCTGGGGAGAATCAATTTTCCTGCTTTTTCCAGCTTCAAAAGATTGTCCCTAAAATTCTTCCCTGACAAGTGACTCCCTTCCATCTTCAGAGCCAGCAATTGCTAGCATTAGTTCTTATTCTAAATCTGTCTCTAATGCCTCCTTCATTCACTTTATAAGAATCTTTGTGATTACATTAGAACCACAGGAAAATCCAGTGTAATCTCCCCACTACAAATTCACCTGGTTTCCAACCTTAATTCCATCTGCAGCATAATTCTTTCCTTTGCCTTGTAACGAAACGTATCCACTGAAATTTTGGAGGTAGGAATGTAAACATGCTTGGGGGTGGGGATGGGGGTGGGGAAGGGAGGATATTAATATGCCTATAGCATATATGTTAAATTCTTTTCAACTACCATATAACGTAAAATATAAAAAGAAAATTGCAGAGGTCTTGAGGGTCACAAAATTTGTCTCCTAGATAAATTATAAGTGAATAGGAAGCATATCTTACATTTTTCATTATTCCATTATGTGCCAACATTTTATCTATTGTTGATTTTAGTTAAATTTGTTAAATAAATGAAAACACAATTTCATAGGCAAATGCACACACATATTTATAATATTAAATACTACTAACTACACCTATTTAAAATACTTTAATTAGATGCCATTTAACATATATATGTGTATAATGGCAAATATTTTTCAGCTTCAGATCCACCTGAAGTAAACAATTTATGCGGCGTTAACCCGTTCTAACACTCACGATCGAAAGACTGATTCATCTCCAAAAGTTATAATCCTAGAATAAAGGTTTTTCCTAATATCAAGAAGTAAAGTGTTCCTATGAAAATTTTCATGTCTAAAGTGTAAAGTGAAGTAGAAATTACCATTAATTTATATGGAAGTATTTTTTTGAGTGTTCCCAGATCTCCAAAAATAAACTGCCAAGTCCCACCAAATAGCACATAAAGCCTAAAATAACAGTATATCCTATAGGAAACGCAGGAACAGTCTGATACATGCACGGTCTGTGTACAGTAATTCTGTCCATGCGCATCTATGATAACTGCTGCGATAGTCGCAGAACACTAGTTCACTTTTTGCCTTTTGTCATAAAAGCATAACAATCCTCCAAATTTCTTTCAATTAGAACAAACAGGTCGTAATGTAGGTCTTTCATAAAAGGAAAGTGGCTAACCTGAACTCTGGAAAAGCGAGAGATACCTCCAACAACCAACGAGAGCTAGGATAGCAGTAAAGGAAAGTCGAGAAAAATGTATACAATATAAACTTGGTATTACTATATGATATAGAATAAAAGACTAGTTTTATTTAGTATTTGGAACTGACTCCATTGATTTTAAATTTAATTTTAATTAAAATAGCAGAATCAGAGTACTAAGATGCCTCTCTGTTACATATTTGAGTAAAACACAATAGACATAATTTACATGATCTGACTTTATTTGGAAATTGTATACTATAAACAATAAAAAAATAGAATAAAATCCTGTGCCCTCTGTTTTTATAACTTATTATAGAGGTAAGTAGCAAGGAGTCAGAGTGGGAGAATGTGCAATCATTGTTCAAGAGCAGTGCTTCTCTCTCATTGGAATAAGCGAAGACATTTAAAAATCTTAATGCCCAGTTCACATATCAGACCATTAAAATAAGAGTCTGATTCTAATGCATAAATACATTGAGAACCACTGATTTAGAGATTTAATGATCTTACTTCAAGGACTGATATACAGTAAGCTTCCAGTAGGAAGTAACAATCTATGCAATCTATAGACAAAACTTCATCTACTTGTTTATTTCCTACATTCACCTCAGAAGAATTGCTAAAACTTTAAAATCCTTATCTGCAACCACTTCTATCCCTGCGTAAAAGAGATTGACTTTTTTAACATCTATCCTTTATTTTTGAATTTCCTTATCATTCCATAAGCATGTTTGAAAATTCAATCTTAGAATTCAACTACAATTGATTTCATATGATGTTCCAATTTAGCAAGCCAATCAGAAATTCTTAATTTATTTATGAGTGTGCAGCTCTGTTTATTGAGGATCAAATAGCTAAATTTCAAAATGTAGAGAATCCAGTGTTTTTAACTAGAGATTGGCATTTATAATACCTAAATTTGTTGAGAACTCACTGTAAGCACTGATTTCATGAAGTAGGAACTTTTATTCTCTGTGTGTTGTTATTGCTGCTTTATTTTAGTGAATGAATAAGTGGAAGGAAAGGAAATGTAAAAGTTGACTTAGGCCACAAAGCTTTTTTTCATATGTATGAATTTAGCATTATGAATCATCAAGTTGGATTCAGAACATGTGTTCTTATTCATTACAATATAAAAAATCATAAACTATGACAAGATAACCAAGCTTTATTGATCGGTAATAGAGACCCTCTCAGGGAGCAGTGCAGTGGCCTAGATGCTCTTCTCTTTCAGTAAAAGACTAAAAAATCAGCTTTCACCAGACCAGCAGAGAAATAGAATACTCTCCAAACACTAAGAAGCAGCTGCAGGAAGCATTTTGTAAACATATGGTATTTGTATAATTAATGTTTAAGTAGAGAATTAGCTTATGGTTACAGAATTACAGTCAGAAAACCTGAATTTTCTAGAGCTAAATTCATAGTATGTTTTCTCTCCAAATCCATCTACTTCTATTTCCTCTTAACCAATGCATGGTAATTGGTAACTAGAAAAATGTGCCTTCAGATTATCTTTTGGAAAATATTTTCAACAAATCCATTGCTTTCATTTAGACTTCCACATCCAATACTTTATCAGATTTTCCATGACCACTACTCAGATTCAGGTTTAGAACAATGTCCATTATTACTTTCAACACTGGGAGAGTGGCCCATCTCTCCTCTTCTTTTAGCTCACCTTATCTGATCAAGGTGACCACATCAAAATGGAAATCTAAGCTTAAAATATTTCAGTAAATTTCAGTTTCTACAATTACCTGCAAGATAAAATTCAATCTCTTAACTACATTTCTAAACGGTTATATCACTTATCCCTGATTGCTTATATAGTCTCTCTTTTTTTTATTTTTTTTGACTCTAATGGTTGTCAGATACCTACAGTGCTTCATCTGAGGGCATATATATTTGTTCCACCCTTTATGGAGGGAATCTTAGAAACTTTGTCCTCCAAGAGAAACCCTTTGTTTCTTTGAGAATTCATACTCGGTATTAGTCCTTTCAGAAATTTCTTACTCCTATCTTCAGTTGCAATATAGCCAACATTTTTTTCTGTGTGACTGCAAGTTTTAAAAGTAAGATACTACATATGGCACTATTCAGAGACTAGATAGTGAGGACTAGTTAAGAAAGAACTAAATGATGCCAGGACTTCCATTATAAATTTAAGTTTAGTCATTTTCCTTTTTCTTCTAGATTTCTTTTCTTTTTCGGAATGAAGATATTTATCAGGGGTAAATAGATACATTTATAAATGATTAAAATCTCCAAAAAAATGAATAAAATGAATAATAAATGAAATAATTATTTTTCATTTAATACAAATTAAAATATGCTCAACAAAAATGTCTTGACTTGATGCTTTCATATTTGGTGCATACATGTTAAAGAAATCATAGATTCTCAGAAAGTAGTTTATTTTATCAAATATCCTTTCTCTGTATTTGTTAATATTTCTCCTTAAATTTCCATGAATTATTTAGATAGGGAGAAGAAATTACTGCATCCCCTCAACAGTGCTTGACTCACTCTCATCATTCCTCTTTAATACAATTTTTAGAATATGACTACACAATTACTCTTTTCCTACAGTAAAGACATTGATAAGCTATATGTGGGTACAGATTTTGACTTTATCATTCACAATTTTCCAGTCAAATTTTGCAAAGCATGAACAAGAGTGACATAAGAAAAGCATTTGGAAAAATGATATCATTGTTATAATATGCAGTTCGATAAATAATTTAGAAGCAATGATTTTTAATACAGTCACATGAAGACAAATGAGCTATTCCGCATGAGTATAAGTCATGATATTGTGTAGTATAAACTAGAAGCCTGGGCAAGAAGTTAGAGTGTTTACCATTGTTATTTAATAACATTTACAATGAAATTAATTTGTATCATTTATTATATCCCTTTACTCCATTGTAATGAAGCATACTAGTTAGCAGTTTGCAACAGAAAATAAATTGATCTATAACATTAAATTGATTTTTCTCTCTTCTCCTTTTGTATACCTCCAACATGAAGAATATGCATCACAAATGGAAAATACAGTGTAATCATTACTGAATAAAATAAACAGCAATAACCTTGAATTAGTAAATGATTGTGCTTTCCTTGACCAGCATAGTCTATATCCAAATAAGGAATATGCTTTTCTAACTCTGTGTTATAAATATGACTTCACTAGCCTCTTTATCCACCACCCTTCCCCTCATTGCAACTTCAAAAGTGAAAGATATACTGCGATTTTTCGTTTTTGTTTTCATCAGAAATTTCTTCTAAGGCAGGAGAATTATTTTGTTGAAATGAACATAAACCTCAAAATAATATGTAATTATTATGTTTTATAAAATGAGAATCCCTCTGAGATATGACAAGGGAACTCAGAATAGCTTACAGATGAGTGAAGGAAGTAGAGCATGTTTTCTTATAACTCCGGAGGTTTCCTCCAAGATGTGCCACCAGTTAGCTCAAATCTCCATCTAAGAATATGTTTAATTCAACTGGTGTTGATATCACAATTGACAAGTAGTTTTACAGCAACAAGTTGAAGGTTATGATAATGATTATTCAGATAACAATACCATATCTTGCTGACGTTTCTGCTTTGGAGCAAGACAAATACTAGTGACAGAATAAAAGAAGGAAGTTCCAGTTCCTCAGCTAAAATCTCAACAAATTACCTGAAACTTATTTTGAAAAAAAAAACAAAAAACAGTATTTCAATGATCTAGCTTGAGTGAACAGGAGGATTGTGGAGTAGACTGCAGCGTAGTTGGCACACGAACATCAGAGTGTGTGGTTGCATTTACTTAGAGGTATTCTACATTATCTTAGGTCCTAAAATGAGTCGGTTTTGGTAAGTATATTACTAGAAAAAAAAGAAATGGAAGGTTGAAAGACAAAACGGAAGAGAAAAATAGAAAATTAGATGAAAAAGCAGGCAATAATTGAGGAGAAAAATTTGAAAGTGTTATGTTGAAAGATTTTCACAGGAAAATAAAAAAAAAATATGAAAAGGAAGAGGAGACTATATAAGATATAAATGATTCCAAGGATCAGCATTTACTTTTTTACTACTTACTTATTACACAGCAGATCTGATTTTCTTTTGTGCAGAAAAGAAAACTTTGAATAAAATCAACTGCTGTTCTGACTATCCTAGAATATAGGTGTATGAGATCGATGCTTTAGAAAAGCTATAGAATATCAGAAACAATGAAATTATTTGGAAAAAGCAGAAGGCACAGGCAGGACAGTGACAGTGAAAAGCAATAAGGCAGTGCTGAAAGAGTATCAATAAGCTTCCTCCATTCATTTCATTGTGCAAAGTAATGGAGCAGGCATGAAATTTTTACTCAAGGAGTCATCGTTGGAGAGAGATAGCCAAGAAATGATTCAGAAAGTTATCGGTTACATTTTATGAGTCTACAGTAGAAAAATATATGTAATGAGGGGACAAAACTACTCAAGGGGTCAAGGAAGTACACTTCTGCGCAGGTTCTGAACAAAAAGGCTAAATCTCTTCAACGTGACACTATGAATGGGGATGATTGGTGAAAACAAAAGTCTAAAAATATAATATTTGACAACCAAGATTAAGTGAGAGAAACAGTGCTGGAGGCAGAGTAGAGACTTTCTCTAATTCTCAGAGTTCACCAGAGAATAAACAGCTTGATTCCTCCTTCAAATTATCTGAACCATACCCTTACAATCTTAAAATAGCTGCAGTTCATAAAAGTACATAAATTACAATTATGGCATAATCAAACAGGTTTAACTTCAGAAATGAAGTGAGTCACTGGGCAACTTCAATAAGCTAGCAATTTTGAGACCAGCAATTTCTCATAAAAGTGGAACTCTAATTTGGATAGCAGAACAGAGGCAGAATGAAAACACTGCATTTCTCTTTGAGTAATTGCTTTTGTTACTAATGGAAGAGAACTGCATCCTGTTATTCTGAAGTAGCATTACAATATGTGGCAGCCTCTAACTAAATCAAAGAAGAATAGTTAGAGGATATGCAACTCTTTGATATATTAGCTTGTGGAACACCACTGTTCCGGAGAAGGCCAATAAACAATATTTTGAAAGGTAAGGATACATATAATTAACTTAGCTGAAAAGATAAAATAACCAGTTCTCATACTGCTACACCTAAACTTCCAAGCTTGCATCTATAAATATGAAGCAGAGTCTAGTTGTTTATGCAGGTGTCAGTGTTTCCTGAAGGATAGGTTTTACTTATTAATAAATCGTAACAGAGCAGAGGGCTATAAGGTAATATCTAGACTAAGAAATTGTATAGCCGTGGGAAGAACTCTCACCTGCCTTGGAAAGTAAATAGCTCTTGGGAGTCATATGGCCAAAGGAATTCACAACTTTTCTTACTCAGTCCATAATTTCAGCATTTAACCTTGTATCGGTTGATCTATTTTGGTTGTGTGTGCCTTTTATTTATATCACACTGCGAGTTTAGCAACAGTAAGAACTAAACCTTCTCCACTTGCTATCTATAGTTCATAGCACTTAGTGTCTCACAGTTGCTCCAGTAACATTATTGATACTTATACTATACTGATGTGCTTTTGACCTTGCATGTTTTGACCTGAATTTTCTTTTCTTGGAATTTTCTCCCAAGTACCTTTAAGATTATCAGATGGCTTTTTGCATCATAAAGATTAAAGTTGAGACCCCATTGGTATTTAGTTCATATGTAAATACTTTTGTGCAAAGCTCTGGCTTCCAGGCTTTTGGTGGTGAAGAGAGGTAGGTTGTAAGCACAGGTAGTTTAAAATCCCAAAGGGTCATGTATATAGAGAGTTGATAATTTTCAAAAGCTGGCAGATTTTGAAAGATGAGTATGTTTTGGGACAAGGAATTTATTCCAGTTAATAGTATATCAAAACAAATCAATGAATTTAAAAATTTAACTAATTTTGTGAGTAATGGATTCAACTTAAACACCTCTTAGACAACTTTGCTAGTTAGGAAACTTCATAACTAGTATATAAGAGTGTGTTTTAGAAACCACGTCTTTTCAAATATGGGTATTAATATTTTAAGTGAGAGGGATGTGAACAAGAATATCCCAGTTTATTGCAAAGATCAGATAAGATCATGGGTGTGGAATATGTCTACAGTAGTTCCTATTACTTATGAATCATTGAAAATTAGCTTCGATAGTCACTAAGCAATATAGGCACAGTGAATGTCTTTGAGTAGGACTATTGCTGTATCTTTAAAAAAAAAATCTCTGCTTTCAGCACATATTCCAGAATGAATCTAGTTTTATAATGATAAAGATATTCTAAATAACTAAAGCATAAAGAGTAGCATTAGTGGGAGTAAAGAGTTTTAAGAGACAGTATTAGAATAACGTTATTTAGAACTGGCAACAGGTTTAGGTCTATATACAAGAAATAATGGTGGACTCAGGGTTTGGAAACCTTGCTTCTCCTCTGATTCTCCACATCTAGCTGCAATATGGTTCTATATGTTCCTCTCTATGATGAGTAATGAGATAATAAAACTATTAGTTATTTTCATTTTTATTGCTATAGATATTGATTAGATTAAATAGATGATTTGCTTGGTAGATAGATATAAGCTGGCAGCAAAATTTCCAAGTTTAGTGAGAAGCAGAAAAGTAGTATTAAAATATAAAATATAGAGAACAAGAAGAAGAATTGATTTAGAAGGAAGAACACTGCTTTATTTGTAGATTGTGATTTTAGTTTGCTGGTATAGAAGTCAGGTGAAGATATTTAGAGACAATTGGAATATGGACTTAACCATTTCACAGAGAAGACTTATGACAGAAGTTGATTTGGAAATGTTCTGCAAGAAGTTGATATCTGGTACTTTTATAGTTAATTAAATCATAAAAAATCATTTTCTCCAGAAAGGAAAAAAATCAATCCAAGGACAGAGTCTTCACCAAAATTTACATGTCAGCAGAGTTGAATAAAGAAGAATTAGAAAATGTGATAGATTTTTTTGGTGAAGAACTTAATAAATGAATGTCAGGAAAATAAAATGTCTAAAGGAAAAATAAATTTTTTTCATATTCGTATTTACTAACATTTATTGAATGATCATAGTAACCACATAAGAATGGTATTGATAAACCAATTACAATTAAGAAGATGAGTATAACAAAGGTATTTGAGCATTAAAAATTTTTAATGGAAAAAACCCACATGGTGAGGAAGGAGGATGGAGAGAGGGTCATCAGTTCAGGTTTCAGTTCCTGACTGGGCAAGGTGACATTGTCCTTTGGGGTTATTGCTGGGCTTCTTCAGCCAACGCCGTTCCTTTGTTCCCTTGTGCAGAGGGTCCATCCTGGTCACGTACTACACGTGGGACACATGTCACATGTCAGACTTGTCCATAGACTTTCCTTGTCGATCCAGGTGATTGTACTCTTCTCTGCCAGATGGCTGCAAGGACAATTCACTTCCCTGATATCCAGACTTCGTTCCCTGGCCTAAGGAAGGCTCTTGTGGTGTCCTGACAGGATAAGATTAAAGAAATTAGATAGAGGACTCTTTTCATATACTCTGCTCTGGACTTAGGTTTTGCTTGGCTTTGGATCCTGGCTCTGGCATTAGCTAGCTTTTTGACCATGGGAAAGTTACTTCTTTCTCTGTGCCTAAGTATCTGTAAAACAAATGTAAATATTCCTAACTCATAGACTTGTCTTAAGGAGGATTACAACAGCAATCATGTCAGTACATGTCAGAAAGGAAGCAAAAAGGAATTATTAGCTACTATTAGAGATAATTCAAAGACATCCAACATTATATGTGGAGCACAGAGTGACACTGACTTTAGTAAAAAACAAAGATATTGAAAAAAATGCCTAAGAGAAGATCTAACTGTAAGAGAATGATGTCATCTCACCATTTACCTAGGACTCTGTTAAAGCCTCTGGCTAATCCTTAACAAGAAAAGAATATTCATTCTTTGGTTAAAGTCTGGCTCATTAACACAGTCACATCTACAAACAGGCAGTATTGTTGGGCATTAAATACAAATTGATTTTAAGAAGTCACCACTTTCATTGACTGCCTTACATAAAGCAGGTAGTTAAATTGATTCCCAGACTGTCCCACACAGCCTCTTCTAGTTTCCTTGTCTACATTTCACCTCTAAAAGTACATCTTTAAAGATTATAATTGGACACAACCTCAACTATTAATATATTGACTTTTATGCTTAGTTGCTTACTGTATTTTGGGTTCTCCCACAATGACTGAAAATAATTTAGGGATTTCTATCATTGACCACCATATAATTAATATTCTGAACTAGACCACGAGAAAATTATAACCTAGCTACTAGTCTCTCTCTTGCTCAAATTTATCTTTCCATTTGAAATGAGATCATGAGCTTAGATAGATGGAAATGGAGTTACGGATGGGCACTGGAGGAGAGAAAACAAAGTGTGAAAAATCTGTTAGAGAGAACAAAGAATAATAATACAAAGATATGAATAAAGGGAAAGTTGAGCAGTTGTGAGAAGCCAACTGAAATTTTCTTGCATCGAAGTGCCGTACAGCAGGCTTTTGTCATCTTATACAGCAATGTTAGGTTATATCATACTGGAAGTACAAAACTGAAGCTTCTGAGTAAAGACATTTTTTTCCCCATTGACATGGTTGGCTTCCTGGCCCAGTGCAAAGTCCTTGAAGAGAAGGCCCATGACTTTTATCTCCAGTTTGGAACTTTTGCCTCTTCTCCAGACATAATTATCAAGCAGATATTTCTACTTGGGTTACTAAAACATCTCAAACTCAACATGCCTAAATAAATATTACTGGTATGGTCACCACTTCTTAAAATCAGATCCTCTTGAAATTTTGGCAGCTTTCCACATGTTCTTTGACTGTAAGGTAACTAACGTAACATTTCTAGTTACATTTCCAGTTTTTCAAGCTGCAATCTCATACTATCCTTAAACTTTCTCACATACTCAGTCTATCTGTCTTTCTCTTTCATCATTCCGTCTCTCAGACGTTATCTTCTGTCATCTCTTTTCCCTGTATATCTGATGTCTAATCTGTCAAACAGCTCTTTTTCACAATATATTCTGAATTTTAACCCTTTACACTCTCAAGCCTCTCACTTGTCATTGCTATCTCTTACATGAATCAGTCAAGTCGATTTTAAAAAGAATTCTTGTTATTGAATTGGACGCTTATTTTCAATACAACAGATTGAGAAGAGACTTTAAAATGAATTTAGATCAATTTGCTTCTTGGCTCAGAACTCTCCATAGACTTCCTACCTCACTCAGAGGAAAAATTCTAATTCTTCATAGGAACTTCGTAGCAATCAGATGTTTTCACAGTAATTATGGGTAAAATTAATACAGAACATGGTGGTTAAAAACAGACAATTTATTGTTGTCTATTTATCTTTGCTATGGTTTGGAGTGGGAAGGCTGGGGAGGTTATTCTAATTATCATGGTGTGCTTTATCGGACTCAGCTGTAGGTTCAAGATTTCTTCTAAATATACTTGACACATCTCTCCTTTCCTGTGATCAGTGTTCCACTCAAACCTTGTTCTTCTGAGAATGGGAAAATTATAAGTGAGAAAAGAGAAAAGAACTGTGTGGTACTTCTTAAAACTGGAAGTATATAATGTCACTGCTGTCTATATTCCATTGATTAATTCATATGACCTCTGATTAACAAGCAATCTAAAGAATAATTTGTCCTCCTGAAATTGTATTAGAAATTTCTCTTGAATGTAACACTGGTGTCGTGCCTACAGCTAGCTCATTTCTAGATTTTTTATTGCAGGTATTTTGACATAGTTAGGGTTCATTGTTTGTGCTTATAAAATCAAGCTCTTCAGTCATCACTGATAGCTAAGTAGCGTTTTCTCATTCTCTACAGTTTTACCTTATTCTGACACTAAGGTCAACTTTTTAGAACTTCAAATGAATCATAGTCATAAAATCACTTTGTGCCTGCTTTCTGGGTAGCTTTAGTCAAGAAGAAGTGAAAGGCTACATACTATTTTAAATAACTATTATATCATAATTCCTATATGCATTTTTACTATTTATTTTTATATGTATGTGCTGTGGCATATTTCTGAATTAATTTTTACTATATAAGTTTAAGCAATTCACATGAACTTTTCCTTAGAAGATAAAGCAAAGCAATACTTTGGCTACAAATGAAAAAATGAACTATACATATAATTTCAGAAATTAATGACATATTAATCACAGTTCTAACTTTGGTATGACCTTTGATAAATTGCTAAACCATCCTTTATTAAAATATATTCAAGGTACTCTGGTAAAGTTCTTTAAAGTTATGAAGGAAAATTAAATTTTTAGTGGTGATACTGAAAATGCATATTTTAGTTGTTTTCTGCAGTGAAAATCAGAATGGTTAAGTAATTATACTTTATAGAAAATCATTTTCTAGTATAATGATGGAAAGTACCATCAAGATTAAAGTAAATGATTGTTAATATTTTGTCAGTTGTATCTTTGGAAAAGAACAATTTGAGGTTTGTTTATATAAGGTTTATTTGCTGTTGTGAGGTCATTTGCTTCATTGTCTTGGCTGCCTAGCTATACAAGACTTGTCTAGAGTTAATTAAAATTATATATAGCATTCCCTTCAACTTCCTCACTATTCTTTTTTTATTTCTTCTCCTTTTTCATTATATAAAAATATGCATTACTTTAGGGCATAGTTTTCCCTCAGTTATTCCAATGTATGACTAATTAACAGATTTGACCACATATATAGAAGGTAACTTCCCTAATTATTGTCTGATCTAATTTTTGTCATTTAGTTTTTAAAAAGTTTTCCACTGTGATTCATTGAATATTTCAGATATTATTTATTGAATATATCAGATATCCAAACTCCTTCAACTGCCATTCAAAACCAACTTTACATATTCACTTTATAATCTCATTGCATTCAACAAATATTTATTATTCACTATACTCAAGAAACTGAGTTACAAATTTGACCCATTCTCTACATATAACTAAAATTCTGTTTCTTTATAAATAATTTAATAACTCTCCCAGGCTATCTTTTTTCCTGTGCAAAAAGGCCATTACAATTTTGTTGGTGTTGTTTCATGCTGCCTTGTGACATTTTTCTATTGTCTACAATTTATTTATGACATTTGTTTAACTGTTCACATGTGTTGCATGGTCAATTTCTTGTTGCTCTAAAATTCCTTTCTTATTTTAAAACCACACCAAATTTACATTTAACATATTTAATATTTTAAGATTACTGGCACATTGTAGGAAATTTTAATTACTCTGTGTAGCTGAAAAATATCTGTTCTTTGATTGAGCAATAAATTGGGAGGAGCCCTCAATGATTTAGAACAACAGAACTAAAAAGTTTGACAGCTGGCTTTAGATACCTGCATGTAGACAAAATCGTAAAGTTTGTTATAACCAAGAGGTGACTTCCAATGGGAAGAAACATGGGTATAGTCAATAAGCTGAACAACAGAAACAACACTGCTTTCTACCTCTGAAATCTTTACGAATGTTAAATAATTCTTTACTCTTTTTTTCTGTCACATTAAAAGGACTAGACCTCGATAAATCATTTTTGTCTTTAGTTTATTTGATTATACTTTATTTTACTGAGCAGATCAAGGTAGCTTGAATCTAGGACTTGTTATATGTTACATATCAATTAAATTTGTTCATATTCTAATAATTAATATGAGGAATCTGTCACTTAAAACTCTGTACACATTTGGAGTGCCCTGATGGAGTAGCGGTTGGGAATAGTTCACAGACCTTCCAAGGATCTGATTTTGTGTCCCAGGTCCAGAGGGAATAACCAAGATGAATGACAAAAAAGAATAAATTAAATGGTTAAAAAAAAAGTCTGTACACTTATCTAATTAATATAGTTAATTAAAAAGTTAGAATATATTGACGGGGTCAATATATTAGAACTTTAAATGTTAGATTGATCAGATTGATTAATTTATTTCATAAACATATTTGAGTACCTATTTTGTGTCAGATACTGTTCAAGGATGCAAAAGAGAAAAGGACTAACTCCCTGTGCTTAACAGGATGTCTGGCTTGCAGACAATAAAACAGAACACAAAGACAATCTGAAAAAAATAAGATCAAAATAAATAGTATACAAATTACTAAAATGTATCAGATGCCAGGGTGACTCTTTTAGACTGGGTAACCAGAAAAGGGTTGGTTAAAGAGATACATTTCTGCCAAGATCTGAATAGCAAACCATGTTGGTAAATCAGCCGGAGAGAATTCCAAAGAGTGGGACCAGCTAGAACAAAGATCCTAACGTCTGAGCAAATTTGATATATGTGAGAAGCAGAGAAGATGTCAGCCTCCTTAGGGAGGAAAAAGTAGTGAGACTTGCAAAGGTTGAGGGCAATGGAAGCAATTCATTATGATATTGTGAATCATGAGAAAAAAAATGGAATTTCATTTTCCAATCGGAAATGTAGAAAGTGGTTTAATATAATCGGATAGTTGGAGAATATATATGCAGTATTCAAGAAATATTTATTGTGCAATTTCTGTACACCAGACACTGTTTTAGATACTCTAGATACTGGAGAAACATCAGTAAAGACAATGTGCAGCAACATATGCCTTCTTTGAATTTTCTTTATATTGATGAAAATAAAAACAAAGAAGCAGGTACACAAATTATACAGTATATCAAGAAAGTGTAAGTGCTGAGATACAAAAAAAAAGTCTAGGGAGGAGGGATGAAGGGTGCTCTAGAACATGAAGGATAAGGTTGGATTTTAAATAGGGAGTCAGGGCAGGCAAGATTGAAAATATATTTGAATAAAGACTTGAGAGTAAAGGAAGGAGGTTGAGGCATTTCACTCCATTATTTTTAGAAATAGGAAAAATGTGAACTGAAGTATGAGTGTCTTCCTGTCTCAGCTGTTATTTTCATGTTTATGTCATGCTTGTGGCTTGAAAGTTGCTTTTTATTTGTAATACAGTTTCAATAAAATATTTAAATTATATTTTGGCTCTAAAAACCAATTCTGTATTAAATTTAGACAAATATCTTTTTGCATTTGTCTGTTTAGTCAGCATTGCCATCACGTCTCAATATTACTCTTTAACTTGCTGTATTTCAAATAAACACATTTCAAAACAGCTAGAAGAAAGTTGTGATGGTGAATTTGGTATCACCATTGCTAGACCACAATGCCCAGTTATTTAGTTAAATTATATTCTAGATGTTTCTCTAAAAACATGTTTAGTTTAATTGCTATTTAGATCAATAACTTTGAGTAAGGAGAATTGTATTCCAAGAGGCAGATGAGCCTCTTCCAATCATGTGAAGGCTTTTAGAGAAAAAAAAAAGCTGATCTTATCCAGAGCAAGAAAGAAATTGCCCTCTACATAGTCTTCAAACTCAAGTTGCATCAGTAATTCTTTTCTGATTCAACATGTCAGCTCACTTTGCAGAATTTGGACTTGCCAGCCTCTATAATTCTGCCCATCAAGTCTCTCTCTCTTTCTCTTTTATCTCTCTTTCTCTATCTCAATGTCTCTCTCTCTCTCTCTCTATGTATATATATATATATATATATATATACACACACATGCATACACATATGTACACATATACACATATATGTGTGTACAACATGTATACATATTTGTGTGTATACATGTACATATATACATATATGTATAAATAATGCAAAATACAGAATTGACGTGAATTAGTTCTGTTTCTCTTTTGGTTAACTGTAACTGACAAAGAGGATATATTTTGCAATTTTGTGTGAATTCAGAATTTCTCCAAATAAAATCTTAGAAGTTAAAATAGTCCTGTAAAATATTAATAATGAAATAATAGCAGTAGAATGTACAAACAGGAAAATGGTGAGAAGAGAAGGAACTCTTGTTGAAATACAAATATTGAAGTAAGTTGCCATAGAAGCATCGTTGCAGACAATGATTGTTTAAAATTAATTCTAAGTTTTAAATATGTATGTATAATTTTTAGAATACATTAATAGGATTATGACATAGTGGGAAAATTGCCCCAGATAATTTTCAGACCAAGCAATGGACCCAACAGTGACAAAAAAGAGGAAAGAGAGTGTGCAAGGAAACTGGCATATCTGCCCAGCTTTGAACTGTCCTGTTTACTACTTTTACAAGTGAGTTTTCATTATATGTCCTTTCCTCCTAATTGTTGACAAGTGATATACCTGATCCAAGATGAGACTCCCGGATTATATACTTGAGGAATTTGAAATAGAAATCAGTAACAGATGATTCTTTAGAGAGTGAATTACAATTTCTATGACTGAAAGAGAGCTTTCATAAAATAGGCTGTTTAGATCTGGCCCATTTTGACCGTGTGCATAAGAAAGTGTTGAAGAATTTAGGCAGTTGAAGGTTGAGGAGAAGGAGGAGTAACAGCAGAGAAGAATAAGAGAGGAAATAGAGAAACTGAAGCAAGCTCATAGTTATGATAGAGGTAAGAACAAGAAAGAGAATTCTGACTAGCTGTACCTCTCATTTAAAAAAAAAATATGCTTTAAGAATGTAGAATTACCATTTGATCCAGCAATCATACTTCTGTAAGTAAATGGCTGAAGAATATAAAATCAATAGTCAAAAAAGATCTTCACATCTTTTTATTTCTAGCAGAACATTTACAATAGCCAAGACATGTAAACAAATTAGATGCCTATCAATAGATAATTGGATAAAGAAGATGTGGGATTTACACTCAAACAAATTCTACTAAACTTTTAAAAGAGATGAAATTGAGTGTTTTAACAAACTTGATGAAACTTGAGGTGATTATGTTAAATGAAATAAGCCAAAAAGAAATACAAAATAATACCTGCTGCATTTACTCAAGTGGACTAAAAGAAAGAAACTAAAGGCACAATCAGCACAGAAGTTTGAACCTCAGAATCGCTGAGGTATCTGAGCAGTAGGACTAACACTGTCCATTTCTTAGAATTTTTCAGATCTAGGTATATGTTTCTGGTCAAGAAGGTTACTTTGAGAAACTCTTAGAAGGAAGAATTTACTATGAACTTGTCATCAATTTTACAGATTTTCTGACCCTGTAGGGACACCGTGCCTGTTAATTAGAATACCCCCAAATCTTAGATTGAAAATAGATAATGCTGATATGTAATAATTGTGTCTTACCTGCAAAAACTATAAAATTTCACAAGGATCCAGTATTTCAGGCTTGTAAACAATATGTTCTGGTTCTACTTATCACATTCTCATGGAAGATAAATGTTCCTTGTTAGACCCAGAGATATAAATTCAAAAATAAGTATATGGACAGTTTCATGAGCCTAAGACTTTCTGGAGTAAATGTTCATCCTTTCCCATACCTGGACTAGTTCTATAGTTACATCGTTACTTAATTCTTTGCATCTTACAAACCTCATATGCCTTAGCTGTTTTTACTTCTACAGTATATTCTTAATGAATACAAAGGACTAACCAAAGAGTAATGATTTCAACAGTGATTTAAATTGTAATTACTAAAGTATTTATCTGAATAATCAGAATGAATTTATTAGTATCTTATCTCCTTGGTAATTTTAGGGAACACTTTTCAACCCTTTCCCCATCCAAGTGTCAATTTCCCTGCCCTTTAATAGCAACTATAATTTTTTTTCTCCTTTTTTCTGCTTCTTGTTGCTATTTAGTTTGTCTAGAATTGTTTTCTGATTACCGTATGTCACTCTCCATTGAAAATAACTTCTTGAAGACTTCGATTTTTATGTTTCATGTCAGCCACCATGACCTAACATCACTTTACATTCATATCTACAAAACCTAAGTACAATTGGAATTGACCATCAGATTCTGTATATTCATTTGATGACAGCATGTCACAAATGCCCTACAAGTAATGTAGATTGTATTTCAAGAGTTCTGTCAATCACATAAGCCACAAATGAATCTTCCAGACAGCTATTCTAAGCTTTTCATAAAGAGGCACAGCCTATATCTTGATGGTTATACATGGTTGCAAGCTCTCTCATCTTGAGTTGGAAAGATGTGTAATACGCTGTGAATCATTATTATTCATGATTGTAAGAATAGCACTACCATCCAATGATACAATAGCAATAACGGTTCTGGTTTATTCTTTGCAACTTAAAGTGATGCATTCCATTCGAAGAATAGCTAATAAATACTTGTAAAATAAGTCTACTTAGAAAAAGTTCTCTATAAAGGAATAATAATAAAAAATAGTAACAATAGTGTATTAATGAATAGTGAACTACCCTAAAAAAATGAAACTCAATCTTAAGTTTTAAAATTGTTTATAGTTTTTTGTTTCTTTGGTTTTTTTTTTTTCTGTTTAAGACAGGGAAAAAGTAAAAATTAGCTTTTCTACTCAAGGGCAATGCATTAAAAATTGAATTTTCACACTTTGGAATTGGGGACTTAACTGCTACTGAAAATGATATTAATATGATAATGACATGCTAAAATAAAATATTTCATTCTTTTTTTTTTCTCTAGCAGAAGATTAAAAGGTTTTCTTTACTTTTTCTCTCCATTCTTTCAAAGTGATGGCCTCAAAACCCTCTAAGGATTCAACTATCCAGTGATCAATGTATTTTTTTAAACATATTGGCAAACTGAGTCTAGCTCCAATCTGATATGCATTCTTGGAGTCTTTGTCAGAATCAAAGATCCACAAGACATTGTCAAAATGTTTATCATCAAGAGGAGAGAGAGCGGAATGTAAACTCACTTAAATATACATTGCGCTTAATTTTACCCCAAAAGATTATTTTGCTTGCAATTCTCTGTGATACTCTGTACATCTTTCTCCTTAAGACCTTTACCCAAAAAAGCAGTGAGTCTTTACTTTCCAGACATGGCCCCTGTATCTTGTCTTTTCTTACTCCTCTTTTCTATTCCTTTATGTTTTAAATTGATGCAGCTGTTCTCTTTGGAACCAACAATCCTCCTTCAGGAACTAAAGTGTAAAGAAAATTATTGGATGAATACAGACTTGTCTTTGACAGATGCCATGAATAAAAAGGCAGGAAACTCTTGCACAAATATTACTTTGTCACTCAGAAATAACTCAAATTTAATGATAAAGAGTGAAAGTTTTGGGCTCTGGTATGCCTATGTCCAAATAGCTACTCCACTGCTACTGTTTGACCTTGGACAAATATCCTAACACAGTTTTCATATGTATATACAGATATATTTTTCTATATGTATATACACAGGTTATTCTATCATATTATATACTTAAATAATGCTTATGCATCCATATACCAATATACATGAATTTCATACATAAAATATAATTTACATATATAAATATAATTTACATATTTACTATATATAGTGTGATATATATTTAAAATGCCATACATTAAAAATGAATAATAATTGAATAAATTAATGTATATTATATACAATAAAATATAAAAATGTCATATATCATTATATGATAAGTAGTGAATAGCATAGTTAGATAATATCTAATTCACAGAACTGTTATAATATGTAATTAACTATATATTGAATTCTTAATACATTGTCAAGTATATGTTAACTGTTGAATACGTTTTGCTATCATTCACATTATCGTTGTTATCCTGGTTTGGTTACTGAAATTATTTTCTAAATAACAAATTAAATATTACAAGCCATCATTTTGTAAGGATAGTTTTTCATTAGTGAATTTAATGGCTGCACAATAAAGCTTTCTTACATTATCCACTTTATTCATATTAGGCAACTATTCTATAAGCTATTATTCTCCAAATATGTTTAGCTATATTTAATAGTGAAAGTCTGTCATTTGTAGGATATGTGTAAAATATTATGCATATAAACTGAAATCTACAAAAGAATATAGCGATGTTTTAAAACCCAACTACGTATTGGAGTCAAATGGAGTTTTAAAAATAGAAAAATGACCAGGACTTGTCACTAGGTTTTCTAATTCAACAGGTAAAGCTAGACATTTGTATTTTTTTACCCTCCCTAGGGATTTCCAAAATACAGTTAAAACCCACAGGTATACATAATTTTATCATTGGCTATCAGTTCTGTAAGTGATTCCATGGATGATATAACCCTAATATTGCTGTAATACAGAATCCTTCCACATGTTTCCGTATCTCTAAGTGACGCAGTCAATTCTTTGAATAGCTCTAAAAGTTGGAATAAAAATTCCTTACCTTGAGAAAAAAATTAAGACATACATTCCACATTGATCAATCAAAATTCCGTTGCTTTTTCACATGTTGATATTTGAAATATTTAAGACACTATATCGTTTTACTTCATCTATCAGACGTTATCTTACAAAGTAAAGCATCCCGATTTCTTTCTAGTAGCATTGCTCTAAACTTATCTAAACTGTCCTTTTTCTTTTTAGGTTGGCACTCAGGACTGAACACTGAGCCAGGTATGAATATTATTCTGTATAGTATATATATGTTTTGTCTATTTTGCACGTATGGTTTATAGGTACATACAACCACATTTTATAATTTATACATTCTGCTGTTATGTGACAGAGATAACATATTAGTTATCTATTACTGCTTGTCAAATTATCTCCAGAAGTACATAGGTAAAAGCTAACCTAACACAAGACTTTAAACAGTAAAAATGATAGTATGTTGTTTTCCACTATAACTGTATATTATCAGAGAATCAAATCAAGTAGGAATCTCATCAGACTGAGAATAGGACTTTTTTCTGCAAAAAAGTGATCTTTCACTCCAACGTTAAGAGTTTCCATGAATTTTGAATGTCCAATAATTAACACAAAATCTAGTCAGATTTGAAAAATCTGCAAGATTGAAATTCTCAGTAGAGTCAGGCTCTAATTTCCCAAGGTAAATGTTGCATCTAGCTTCTAAGACAAAGTTTTCTTGAAAGATTTTAGAAACATCTGATTGCAACAACTTCACATCCTTTCACCAGATACATTATTTTATAGTTTGTTTCAGAACATTTTTGATGCTTTTCTCAGGGAGACATTTATTATTTTTATCTTTGTAGATCTTTGGGGTACTAATATCTGTAGCACTATGCAGTTAAAATTTGTCTTCTCTCTCTGGAATGAGGTGTTCTTGCTACTCTGGTGCCAGAGGACAGCTCTAAATCATCCACATCAATATTCAGAATCAATGTAAAAAAAATATCCAACTAGGTAACCAAACAGACAAAATAACATCACAAGAATCCAACAAAGCAAAAGCAACGAAGTTGAAAGATAACAACTTAAGTTTTCATTGTACTCCTATTCCTACAAGTCCTACAACAAAATCTTAGACAGAAACAAATTTATATTATGTAATTGAGGCAGATTCGAGAGATTCAGTGCACTTATTTAATTCTCTCTGACAGATTTCTAAGTACTACACAATTAAGCCCTGCCAATTAGAAATTAGGTGATATTACAATAGCAGCAATTGAAATGTACTATGTCCTTGTTATAGAGTCTTTTTCTTGTTCATATCTTCCCCAAGTATTGTTTTCTCTGTGTGTAATTATAAGAACTTTAGGTGGAATATGTGCTGTTCTCAGAACAAACACCTTGGTTTGAAAAGCAAAAAAATCACTATGCAATCCTCTTTAGCAGGCAGGAAAATATTAGTAAAATTGCCAGGAAATAGTTTTCACAAAAGAAACTTAATGAAGATTGTAAAAAGGATAATAACAAAAATGTATTATTTCAGGGACATGTGATATTTCCTGGGATGAAAATATATTTATTTCTTATACTATCAGTTGGGAATTATATCCACAATGGCAGTCATCAAAAAAACTGAAAAAGTGAGATTAAATCTGTAAGTAAAACTTTCCTGAGGGAAAAATGAGTTATGAGTTGTATAATATAGTGTATATAAACTCAAGAATATGGAAAAAGAATCAGTTTTTCTGTTTTTGTGTTAAAGGTTTCAAATTTGAATACAGAATTATAGGGAAAAATTCATCCAAGAAACTCCGTACTGAATGAACTGCCTCTCTCAAGTGCTCTCATAAAATAGCCTGTGGCTATTTATACCTATTATCACTATAAGCATTATTTTCTCTTCTTTTTTTCTCTCTTCTCATTATAGATCCTTGAGCGCAGAAAAAGCAGCATTTGGTACTTCATACCTATGACTATGCTTGTTAAATAATAAGTATCAATAAAAATATCAAGTGAATGAATGATGAGAATATCCTCAACTACTTAGATAAAAGCAAAATATGAGAAGTAATCATTTAGTGCAGTCGGATGAATGATTGACTTTTTATTTCCAATACGTGTATTTTCTGTAGCTACTTTAGAAGTAATATTTATGAAGATGTCGAAAGTGCAAAAAAATGAAACTAGCATATAAAACTGAAGTTGATATTTGAGATCACACACAGAGATTATATGAAAAATGAAAAAAGCAAGCAAGCAACAACAACAAAAAACTAGGACAAGTTGTTTATAAAGAATCATTTGAATTGTATATGGACATTTATTAAAATTATTTATCATTGATAGTCATGCTAATTTGAGACGTTATTTGTCAACTCTGAAGATACTACATATCCAGGTCATGTCCAGGAATAAGGACTACATACCCCAAAGATTGTCTAGGCATTAGAGCCAAGCTAAGAAATATTTGGATAATAATTTAAGTTTGAACTAAACATCTACATAGACCTGATCTGACAAAACTTTTTAGACTATAAAGACAGGTCTGATGTCTACTACCAGATTTTCTTTCTAAAGAATATGGAGATAATGTCTTTCTTAAATATTGAAAAGATCTCTAGGTGTGCCCTGCCTGGTGGAACAGCATTTAGGTCAATCACCTCTGAAGGAGCAAGCCACATACCCCTGGGTTCCAGTCCTCAGTTTTGGGGGAAGCAACAGAGGTGAACAATTAAATCAAAATAAAATGAATTGATTGTTTCTCTTCTGTCTTTCTGCTTGCTTGCCTACTTGTCTTCATTCCTGCCTGCACATTTCCTGCTAAAAAAAAAAGAAAAAGAAAAAAGGTTTCCATTTCTTGTTACATAGTCCTGTGGAAGGATAAAGAGATTCCATGATATAGTATAAAAGCAGTTCTTAACCCAGGTGATTTGCTTAAAGGAACATAAGCAATATTTGGAGACCTGGTTGATTATTCCAAATAGATTGAGAACGCTGGTGGAGTAGCAGTTAGGTCAATCACCTCCAAATTATGCAGGTCACATACCCTACTGCGTTCAAGTCCCGGGTCTGGAGAGAACAACCAGTGTGAATAACTTAAAATGGAAAAAGAATGATCTTCGTCTTCTCTCTTCCCACCCGTCTGCCAACTCATCTTCATTCCTACCTGCACCTTAAAACATAAAAAAAAAAAAAAAGTGTGATGCAAATAGCACCCAGAATATTGTCAAATATTTCACAATACACAGTACAGTTCCTCACTCTTAACAAGAAAGTATCTGGTCCAAATTTCCAACAGTGTTAAGTCTGGAAACTTCTTTCACATGTAACTGCCTGAAAATAGCTATACACATAGTATAGAACAGCTATTATTAGTAATATAAGCCTACAAATAATATTTCCTATGTACATATAGAATAGTGCTGCTTACTTTGTCTAAGTGACTTAAATCCAACTAGTTAAGTCAATTGTACTATAAAGATGATTATAAAGATGATGTCACCACACCTACAGCTGCATATTTGCTAAATTGTCATCCTGCCAATGCCTTCTTTTGAAAATAAAACAGAAATCTGTTTTTGGTTTTTGGTTCTCTGCCAACAATATAATCTTGATTAAACTAGCAGCTTTTTTTTCTCTTTAAAAGAAGACTGGATGTTTCTGTGCAGTTGAGAGTGAATCACCTTAGGGATTAGTCATAAAAAATATTATAAGCTCTTTAAAGTTAAAGAGTAGTGTTAAATATATAGCAGCTTGCAATCCCACCCACCTTGTTGTTAGTAAAGATAGAAAAACGTTGAAAAAGCAGGAAGGGATAAACACCACCTGCTTTTAAAGTACAGGGATCCTGACATTTGCATATCTGTTTATATTCAAAGTCTGATATTCACATAGAATTAGGTTGTTATTTGAAAACAGATTGACTCCTAATATAGCATATCAACTGCAAAAATGTAAAGAAATCATATATTACCGATGTATTTTCACACATCTAATAAATACCTGCAAATCTAAACACCAAAATAGTAAAACTGATTATCTCAAAATGACAAAATTATCACTGATTTTTTAAACATGAAATTTTCAATAATAAATATTTAAGCATACTGAATTAGCAAGAACTGTATTTTTAAAAGCTTAATGAAACCAGTAAATTCAGATCATGGCGATGATGATTTAAAAAATGAAAGCTGATTATAATACAGACTACTAATCTACTTTCTTTTCTTGAAAATCACCATGAACATTTCTCCCTCTTCATATCCTACTCTGCCTTGTTTCCCCCTAGTCTCACACCTCCTATATAAATGCAAGTTTTAAATACTACAGGTTTGCATCATATTTATGGATGCAGTAAGATATGGACATGGTCTCCTATTATAGTACATTTCTGTTTTCCCAATATAAAACTTCAAAGAACAACCTAATCTCTCTCTCTCTCTTGAAAATTTCTTGAAAATTTTTTCTTTAGAATAAATTCCTGAAAGTACACAGTTGACTCAAAATCATCTTTTAAAGGTCTCTGTTAACAGCTCAAATTGCCCTTCTGAAATCTAAATTTCCATGGTCGACTTATAAGAAGTTTCACTTTTCCTTATCATCACCAAGGTAACTGATTTTACATTTCAGCTAACTAAACATAAGATGTTTGGAGAGAGAAAGATAGATAATAGATACATAGACAGAGAAAAAGTCTCTGACCACTTATTCTTAATGGTTTTTCATTCAAATGAGAACAAAATGGAAAATATATCTTCCACTATGGTCTATAAATTCACTATGGTTAATGACTATGAATTTCAAGATATAAATATTTCACAACTATCATTCTCATGGTTCCATTGATTTTCTTGATAATTCTTTCTTTTAGCCCATTTACCTGATTTTGTATAGGATCTTAAGTGACTTTCAGCGTTACAGAACATTACTCAGATTTCAATGAATAGATGTACTCTGTGAAATATGTAAAGATATAGTTTTATTTTCCTTTGATGGTCATCAATAACTAATAAAAACAAAAGAACACCATGCCGTGATATAAAAATGTGCCTTTTAAATAAGAATAAATTAAGGGAAAATGTACCTTTCATTTGGAAGCTGGTGAAATACAACTGTCAGTCATATGAATAGACAACAAATGAAAAGTAAAATAACATTTGCAAAAATTAAAAACTAGAAGAAAATAAGTACACATCTATAAAAATAAATGTAAGTGTTGAATATCTTGCATAATTTTTTTTGTAAATGTAACTTTTAATTTCTTCATTTCTAAATATGAGGCAACATAGATGAATAAGTGATGTTTATGGATTATCAACTTTTTGGCAGTCTAAATATTCAATTAGCATATAATCCTTATCAAGTATGTACTTTCTGGACCCTCTGTCAGTTTATCTAGTAGACAATGTCACTTTCATTGCTAGACAATTGAACATAATTTCAAACAATTTTCTACCACATATCCATCATTACAGTTTTTTGTAGCTTTAACAAATCTTTAAGAATGTTAAAAAAACACTTATTATTCTCAGTGATGCTCTGGAGTTATACCTGTATCAACTTAAAGACATACTCAGTCATCATTATCATATTTATACTCTGCTGCACGATTAATAATGTGACTTCATATAATTTATTTCATTAGAATACCATAACAGCCCTGAGCATCAAGTGTCATGCTCTTTTATATTTTACTTGCTTTGATAAAGAAACTAAAGCAAAGAGAGGTGGAATTACTTATTCGAGAATACACCATCATTAATGGTAAATTCAGTATTATAAGAAAATCCTTACACAAATTTCAGTCTATCCAGTTCATTGTTTCAATGTACCTGTAAAAAGTATATTCAATTTTACCTTTCTATAACTTTTTCTTCCTAACACAACCATGTATGTGTAACATCAATTATTTAATATTATCATTGCTTTTAGTGTTTTAACATGAATTGGTTCCAGCATCTTTTTCAAATGATTTTTTTTCCTTCTAACATTATCCATATAAACTGGAATAATTAGAAATGGCATAGGCTATCTAATACCCTCAGCAGTCTTGTGATATTCATTTGACATGAAATTGATCAAGTTAGTTGATGATCACTCCATTCCCAGAACCACTGTGAATAGAGAACCCAATGTTTCGTGTTGACATCAATATGATGAATGTCATCAATATGATTCATTGTTTCATCAATATTATGTAAACAATGAATTGATTCAGTCAAATGAACAAATAGAAAATATGAAGCTTCTTTTCTTAACAACCAACCAAAAAACAAATTGACTATACTATTAACATTTTGCTTTGAAATCATATAGGATAAAGCTTGATTTGAACTTATTTTCTTGAAACACACTCTCTACACATGTAATTAAAGATATCTTAATTTGTGCATTATAATAAAAAGTGTTTTATTTATATAAACCCATAGCACTATTTTTAATCATTTTGAATCTTCTTTATCTCATATTTCTAGTGACATCTCTATCTCAACAACATAATATACTTGTGCACAAAATAATGTGAGTATGAAAAGAGAAGAGAGTGAGAGCGAGAGAGATAGATGAGAAATATATGTAAATATTATTTTTTTTTATTTGAAACAGAATATATATCAGATTCTATCACATGCATTTTAAATATATTGTGTTTAAAGTAAGCACTGTTTATTAAACATACTAATATTTTTCTAAAACTCCAAGTTAGTATTTTTAATAGGATTTTAGTTGCTTCTGAGACTATAGGAAAATTCTGAAGACAACTTGAATAGAGAACATACACACATGAATGTTAATCTCAGAAAGGAAACTTAGATTTGATAGTAAAACATACCATTGTTTCTCACAATTATTGCATCTACATATACGCATATAGGTTCTATAGTTTTTCCTTCCTTGCTCACTCTAGGAATTCAAGAAAACTCCTTTGAATAAAATGGAAAGAAAAAAATTAAAATAAAGGCTATTGAAATCAAGAAATTCTAATCAGGGAGAGTTAAAGATGAGTTTCTAGAGAATTTGGATATGCAGGAAAATAGAATTATTTTAATAATATAAAAACCACCCAATATGAATCTAAGGTAAATAGTCATTTTAAATGCATTACATCTACTTATCTGCATTTTCAATATATCTGATCTATTTTTATCCTCATTATTCATTTCTAATATTTTTGTTTTAAATGATCAGTACATTATAAAAAATTAAGTGCTCTGTAGAATAACCTTTCTTTTCTGCAGAGTGATCAAAAGGATAGCTTAACCAAAATCACCAGTAGAGCCAGCTTTCTCTCAGTGACTTTAGATTACATTTAATTTGTAATTGCTTATGAAAAAACAGTTGCACTGAGGTGAACTGTATTGCATATGACTTAATTGCTTTGTCATAGATGTCTCATTTCTTTGCAAACATTCTAAAATGAATTTGTTACAATGGTAAGCAAAGACAACTAGAATGTGAGAAACAATGCAACTTTCCCACTAATGTTTATTCTTCTGATTACATCTCCATTATATGAAAATGAACTGTGAACTGGCAGATTGTATGAATAATATTTTAAATATACTCTCAAATGTCCAGAAAGTTCCTGTTATTTTTAACTACTAGAGCTAATTTTATACTGATATCATGATAACTCAACATATTTATCATATTTTTAGAACTTCCTTCTGACAGAATGTGTTGGCAAGTGCTATTTACTATGCAATTTGCTTTGCTTCACAGTGAGTATAAAATGATACTGAATAGTGAATAATTCATCTTAAACATTTTTTGTATTGTCTTGTTTACTAGGAAATTATTTTATAGAGAAGAATACATGTGATCTGTTGAAATTGTACCCAGTCAATAACAACACCATTACATAAGCCCTGAAAACATAAACTACATAGAGGAAAATATAGGAAAAATACTTTATAACATCAATATCAGAGATGTCTTTGGCAAAGTGACACCTATGGCAAAGGAAACTGAAGTAAAATTAAATAACAGGGACTACATCAAAAGAAAAGTTTTGGTACAGTGAAAGAAACCACTACCAAAGCAAACAAGCAACCCACTGAATGGAAGAAGATATGTATATAGACCATATATTATACAAGAAGTCCATCTCCAAAACATATAATGAACTCAAACACCTCAACAACAAAAAAAGTAAACAGTCCACTCAAAAAACCAGAAAGTTTGGACACAGAAATGACCTACACACACACACATGAAAAATGTTCAACATAAATCACTATCAGATAAATGCAAATAAAAAAACACAAGGTGACATCCTCATACAACAGAGAAAAGGCCTACTGAAAAAAAAGTCTAAAAATAAACAGCATTGGAGAGGTTGGGGAAGAAAAGGAATCCTCCCACACTTCTTGGAGGAATGTACATTAGTGTTAATGGTTTAGAAAATAATATGGAGTCTCAAAAAAAAAAACCAAAGAAAATGAAGTTACTGTTGGTCTAATCCCATTATTAGGCCAATGTCCAAAGAATACAAAAACACTGAACAGAAAATATATCTGTACCCCTATGTTCATAATAGAATATCTTGCAATAGCCAAAATATGAGCACTACTACATGCCTATTCAACAGATGACTAGACACTGGAAGCAACAAATATTGTTGAGGATATGGGAAAAGGGATCACTTTTACACTTCTAATGGGAATGTAAATTTGGATAACATTTATGGAAAGTAACACGGAAATTCTTTAAAACCTTAAGATGGAAATCTCATATGATCTCATCATCCTACTCCTGGGTATTTACCACAAAACATAAAAACACTAATGCACAGAGATTTATGCATCCCCCATGTTTATTGTATAATTATTTGCAATAGTCAAGAACTGGAAGCTACTTAAGTGCCCATCGTCACATGAATGGATAAATAAGATGAGATGAAAGATGTGTATACACACGTACGGGTATATATGAATAATACACAGTTCTAAAAAAAGAAGAAATCCTATCATTTGGTAACATGGTTGGAACTAGAGTGGATTATGTTAAATGAAATAAGTCAGAAGGAAAAAGACAAATACTAGATGATCTCATATTTAAAATGTAAATAATGCGAAGAAACAGAATCAAAACTAACTCTTAAGTACTGACAATAGAGCTGAGGTTACCAGTAAGGAAGCAGGTGGGGAGAGGGAGCAGGGGTGGTGGAGTTCAATGAAGAGTGGTGTAGGACTTCGGGCAATTTATTGGTGGGTAGGTTGTATTGTCATATATCTGAGGAATGGCGAACTTGCACATATGGGCTTATATCATTTTTCATATCAATGTTACCTCAATAAATGCTAAACTGAAAAAAAAATTAAGTGATTGGATAATCAAGCTATAAGATATATATATATATATATATATATATATATATATAGTTCCACACTCAGTGGAATTCTTGAAAGATGAAATTGTGCCATTTGCAACAACATGGAAAGAACTGGAGGCAATTATGCTAAATGAAATAAGACAGAAAAAAAGAGAAGTACAAGATGGTTTCATTCTTATATGGGATGTAAAGAAACAGACTAATCTAAACAAAATTCACAGGACAAAGACTGTGCCTATCAGGATGGTGGGAGGAGAGAGGGAGCAGAGAAGGAAGGAGTTAATAAGGAGTTTGGTAAAGAACACAGGAACTCTGGTGGTGGGTGTGTTTTAAAATGCACAGAGACTGAGGTGTGAATTCACTATCACAAAATGCATATAGCAATGTAAACAAAGGAAATAATCAAATAATTTTAAAATAATTAAAAACTTAAAAATAGTCTATTGGCTATTATAGCTGACAGCTACACAAGAATCAACAGTCTTGGTAACATACATGATTGCCTCCTTGTAAGTGTGTGTTAATATTTCTACAAATGGTTCAGAATCATCCAAAATATTTTCTTGTCTTTCTAATTTAGAAAAAAGCTAATTTTGTACAGCATCAAAATAGAAACCATTGAAATATATCTGAGAAGTGTTTTTGGTGTGTTGAAAAGCTTCTAAGTAGATCTGTTTTTTTGTTTTTTTTTTTCCTATCCTTTCCTAAATAACATACAGTACAAGTACAAAGATAATACAGAAGTAAGAGGTGTTTTTTAAAGCAGATGATTCAAGCAATGGTTCATGTACAATATCACAACAAAAAAGATCATACAGTTAGACTTGCAGTCTTATGTTAAAGATGTTACTTTCAGGAAGGTTAGGGTTTATGTAGATAGTAGCTACGTCCCCTGACCCCCAATACAATATCTTTTATTTGCTTCCTACTGTTAGTTATCACGTGCAGACATAGAATTCTCCTGGTGAGTTTCTGAAAACTCATACATAAAGGAAAGCTAAATTTTTCTGTGATGTCTGCTTTCTTTATGAAGTCATATCATTTTACATCTGAGGCTGATTCAGATTTAACTCTGATTATTTTACTAGAATTATGGTAGCAGTGTGAAAGACAAATAGAAAAAGTGCTAAATTAAAAAAAAATGAAGTGAGAGTTTAAGAAAAGTATTTTGGCAAAACTATTATTTTTCTTTTGAGATTCAGGGTAATTGATTAGTACAAGGTGACTCAACAGTAAATGCTAAATTATGGACTATAATATAATTTAAATGAACTTGCAGCAAGGTGTACAGATAAATATTCAAATATTTCATACCTAGAATTAGAATGTATATGATGACCTCATCAAAATACAGTAATGTGGAAGTAATACTAATACTTAAAATAACTTAATGTAGCTTGCTATTTCCAGAAATTAATTTGCTTGAAAAAGAAACTGTAAATTTTCCTTGGATAATTCATTTTAATGCATGCTGAAGACTCGAGAATTAAATATTATATTTTAATGTGCCTCCATGTAAATCTGGAGGAAAATGTATCGATTTTAATATTTTTGGAAATAGATGAGGCTAAGCTATGTAATTATTTTATTATCTTTACATTGACTTCTTCCAGCCATAACTTTAAAACCTAAATAATGTAGTTTTATTTGGAAAAAGTAACTTTCTTGACTCACATCAATGGACTAGTCAATAAAGTATAAGTCTTGAGACAGGTACTTCAGTGGAGCACTATGAGGAATCAGATAAAAAGAGATATGTTTCTATTTTAAAGATTACGTAAGAATCTGTAAGATTCTGTAAAGATTCTGTAAGAATTTGAGTGACAAGATGAATAGTTTGGCTTTATACACACATGACACAATTGGTGATGATGTTTACAGAATGGTTAAATCTATTTGACCAACATAGAGAAACAATATGTGAACACAGGTAGTGGGAACCATCTTATTTGTGCTATAATTTCTGTTGTCTTCCTTGGTTGGTTGCCTCCAGTCTAAGCTGGATCATAATAGACTGATTATTTACTTACATCTCAATTTTTCTAAAACAGTATGCATTTTACCCCAGCAGGAAAATAGTAACTACATTTCTTCTGCTTTTTTCATTATTTTATCTATTTCTCTTCCTGATCTATTTGATATATCTATGGAATGCAGAGACTATTGAACATCACAGTCTTTTTATCTAGCTATACTGAAACACATCCACTAGACTAAGAATATGTAAACTTTTATCAAGTCTATGCAAACAGCTTGAAAAAATGTTTATGCCTTACCCAAGATCATGAGTCATTTCATCAATATTTTCAGAAGTGAAATTTATAAACCATTATTTTAGCAAACACCTAAGATTCTTATAATTATAAACTATTGCATGAGAATGCAATCTGCCACAGAATGAAATTTTTGTGAATTTGTGTCTGTGTGTTACATTACGCCCTTAAATTTTTTTCTCGTTAGACAAGTTTTGTATCTTCTATGATTATGTCTTCTCTCCTAACAAATATTTTCAGAGAAAATGATTGCTTTCTTAATGAACTAACCTAAGCTTTATCCATTTTGTCAATGTATATTATGGTTCATTATTATTTTTTATTATTGCTACTTTGCCAGATAAGCACACATAACCCTAAGGGTACAAAAGAGTCCTTTTGTTCATGCCTCAGATCCCATAGGAAAAGCAGAGGTGACTTGAACATCTTAGAGAGCTATTTGACTTAAGGCAACCTACCCTTTCAAACTAGCTATTAGGCATTAAATTGTTTCAGGTACTGTATGCATAAATACTGACATAATCATTCTTCTCCAACAAAAGCCCATGATGATCATTGTTTTCTCTAAATAATAGGAAAGTTAAAATAAAATTTAAAGCAATTTCTTCAGAACTTTAGAGACAAAGGTACAAAAAAGTAAGTTATGAATCCTGGACCCCTTCCTTTGCACCTGTAGCAATAACTCTTTCTCAGTGAGCACAGACACAGCCTTCCTCTGCTCTAAAGTTTTGCAGAGAGCATCACAGAAGCTGAAATCACCTTGATATTATTATTCTAACAGAAAACTCAAGGCAAGTCCAGTCGAGAAAGACATCATAAAATTTGAAAACAAAATGAATCTATTTATCAAAAACAACATGCGCAAGGCATTGTGCTATTTGCTCACAAACACTATTTAATATCTCCAATATATCTGAGTATCAAGAAAGTTATCTCACAAAATAATGCAAACTGGTTTTCCTTGGTCATTTAATGTAAATTTCACTACATTAACTAAATTGACTGATTCTTTCACTTGAAACAGGTTTGCAAGTTGCCTAATAAACTGCTTTTTTTTCAACTGATTGGCAAATATAATGGGAACACAAAGTTTGAAATATTTTTTGAAGGAACTGACTTGTCAACTCCTTATGGAGTCTAAGCCAGCAGAAGAGTGAATGGCATGAAGTAACCAAAAGCATTTGCTTCCCTAGTTTTTAAGAAAAGAGCTTTTCATTTCCATTTATATTTAAAAATTTAATTTTATAAATCTCTCAAACCACCTGATGAATATCTAATTTTTATCTTAAAACTCATTTGCATTTTCCAATTAGCAAGCATAAACTAATAGTAGCTCCAGTATTTAAGAAGAATATTCAACAATAAGCAGAAATTGAGCACCAAAGGGAAAAAAAGAAAAGGAAAAAGCAAGTGCAGCAATTCAATATGTAATGGGCCACAAAACCCACAGGTGTGATGCATGATGGCCATGGTGTCAGCAGCTCCAAATCCTCTGTTCTGATGAATAGAAAAAGCCAATCACACTGTTTCCCAAAGCGATCCCAAGCAGTGTACACGGAGCAATAGCTGTAAAATGGAGTCCCAACAGATTTATTCAAACATGCAAATTAACAGCACTGAAAAGCAATGTACAGTAATCAGGTCCCATTTCGTATTGTAACATCAGCTGGGATACAATAGCTGTGTGTGTATCCTGTAGACAGTTTGTATTGGTAATAGTCACCACATGAGTAATTAAGCGCTTTAAACAAGTCAACCATTTAAGCTGTCCTACAAGTTAGTAGTGAAAACCAAAGCTGGAACAAAGAGCAATAACAAGGAGCCATTAGCCTTGATAACACTGGCCCACCCAAAAGCATATGCTCCCCCAAATCAGAGCAGATTGTAGATCTCACCTGCACTTCAGATATTTGCTTCATTAGCATTCTACACGTTTAAATAACGGATCACAGAAATGTTTTTGTGTAGCTAAAAATCACAATTATGATCAGATTTTAAAATTTGTATTTTTGAAATAGTTTAGTTTATCTTTAATAACCAGTAACGAATAGTCACCTAGTTGCTGTTTCTAGACATAGCTTATGCTGATTACTGCATAATTGACTTAATGTTTGTAATTGATGTCCTTGGCACTCTGTAACCAAATCTGATAAAGCCAGTGTTTTAGGGAGTCTTTGTTTCTCACAGTAACCATATACATAACCTTTGGAGAAAAGGGCTTAATCTGCTTTAATTTCTGGACTGATCGTCTGGGATAGAACAATGGGGATGACATTTTTATTCAATTTGCCATATACAACCAAAGACCGCATTTAAGGTGTCTGCAATAGTCAAGCACTTTTTTTTCCAAAGGAGATTATAAAATCAAATATTCTAATTAATCCCTGATGTTAAAATAATGCATTCTTGTTTGCAATGGATTGTTATTTCACTATTTGTAGAGAATTATTCTATTTATTCTTAGCTTTCTCTCCTCAAGACTAAATAATTTAAGTCCTTTTAGTCTATCTACATAATTCTATTTTTAAAGTGCTTCATCATTTTTGTGTCTGTCCTGTAAACCCATTCTAATTTATTCATATCTTGCAACTGCATTGGTATTTTAATATGACCTTTGCCCCATAGCAATCCTTCCAGGATGATCAGTGTCCCCTCTAATTTTTCCCAGCCATGTATAGGTCTGGTGACTAAGGAGCAGCTGAGAGGGTGAGGTCAGGGCAGAGTGTCAGCAGGACTACGGATTCACCTAGATGTGATAGCTAGGACAGGAAGGTGGGTCAGTGGAACTCCCTGATTCTTCAGACCTGGTATAAATGATGTATGAGATTTCCTTACAGTTACTTCTGAGTTACTCCCAAGGGAGTGAAACTTTATAAGCTGTCGTATGGATATTAATTTGAAGACAATAGTAACTCATGGGATGTCATAGATGTAACCAGCACAAAAATTATTTAACCTAATCCTTAACCTCACTATTAAACATTCAGTGTCCTGTTAAGTAGTCACAAACTTAGCTTTTGAAGATATTAGTGTTATATGATTGTTGAGAATGTACCCAACAACTTCCTATGAGAATGTGTATTAATTTTAATACCTTAGTGCCTTCTTTAGCTGTTTGATAAGTCAGGTTCAAAATAATAGAAAGTCTTTGACATTATTTACCTAGCTGCTTTGAACTTGAAGATCTACTATCTTCTTCGTATCAATATGTAGTCCAAAACGGTTGAGCACATGATATTAAACAAGAGAATCTGGTTTTTACCTGACTATAGGTAAAATAATGCTTTCCACAATAAGACAAGAAAGGGAACAGGATGGAAGTAAACTTGTCTAAACAGATGAGTTACAGAAGAAGTATCAGAGTGCAGAACTGCTTGAGTGGAGAAGAAATATAGCAAGATTCCATTGAGAAAGAGTCGACAACCCGCAAGAGGCAATCTGTGGCAAATCAAGTCTTGAAAATTGAGGGGGAATACTGATAAATACAAATTTTAGGATGAAAGGGTACAGTGCAGCAACAAGCAGATATATGCATAGAGGCATGTGTTTGATGGCAGTGAAAATCAGATTGAAAACCATAGAATGGAAATAAGAGAAATAGTGTCACTAACCCAAAATATTATGATGCAATATGTTAGAACTAAGAGTGTTTTGCCGTGTCCCTACATTTAAGTGGGATCAGCTGTAAAGTCTTCAAAGATTGTCCTTTCCTCTGAGACTGCAAATTGTTTAGTTCAATAGATTCACTCCCTGACACATGTACAAGCAGTTACTGGGCAATGAACTTAAAATTTTTTATGACAATCTGATGAAACTACATACTAACTACATGTTAATCTGCATGTCATCTTGTAAAGATTATTAACATAGTTAGAGAAAGACTCAGAGATTTCCTTTTAAAACAAGCTAAAAGTAGATTATGTATATTTATTTCGTTTATTTTGACTGAATATGTTCAGTAATATCCTCCTATTAGCTGACAATATGATGAATATAATGGAAAAAGAATGAAGCAGAATTGTGCAGAGACAAAATGAATCAATAATAAAGGATTGTATCAGGGTCAGATACTTTCCATCACTGGGAAATAAAGTCAAAATAGTTGTGTAATAGTAACTCTAAATGCCTTGCTCAGCATTAGATTAAAACTTGCTATCCCACTTGACTCATTTTATAAGATAATTAAATTAGATTCTAAACAATTGATCTAAACATTTTTGCACGGACTGAATTGCATGGTCTCTTCTCTTTTGTTTCCAATTATTTTTAATGCATAATTTTATTTTTCTACATTATATCTAATTCCATTATAAACATAAAAACCTAATCATACCTGCATTTTTCTACTAATGGTAAGAGGAAGGAAATTTTAAAATAATATGTTTTGTACAATACAATTTCTTTCTTCTTATCCAAAACAGGACATTTTTAGTTCAAGTAGATGGCAACATTATTTTTATATAGAAAGCTGTGCTAAAAGCTGTGATCCCTATTATTCCATAAAGATTGCTGGGCAGTATGGTAGTCCTAATAAAACTAAGATGACTTGAGAAAATTAAGGCAAAATGTCAATGCTAATGTTCATTCTATAAAAAAAAATATTAAAATTCTCTTGACTAAAAAATAGAGGTATTCTGTAGATTTTTTTTTTTAAATCTTGGCACTTATACTTTTAATGAAATATTAATCTTGCTCCTATCCTTGAGTCTTTTAGACACGCAATGGAACTTCACTAGATTTTATGAGAGGGATAATTTATTTTACTGTGACTCTGATTAAGATATCCAGAAATGCAACTTTTTCCCCAAAATGTCTTGAAATCAAAACAATCGTCTCCAATGCAGAAAAAGGTTTTCCTTCTGAAAAATAGAGAGAGGTTAGTCTGATTGTCTGTTTCAGAAAAATGGCTATTTAATTCATTTAAGATTCAGGCAAACTACTCATTGTGGGCTTTTAACAAAACAGAGTAAAATATCTTTTACAATTTAAGATAATTTATATGGTGAAAATAATTAGTATGGCCACATGAATCAATTTTTTCTGACACTCATGATTTAACTATTGTGTCCATTCATCAGAGGATTATTTTCTATGTTCCTCAAATTTTGAAGAATTGTTCAGACTATGGAGTGCTCTGAGTTACTGATATCTTCACCTGAACATGAATCCTCATGATACTACTTCTGCCACTTTCTAGTCTCATTTACTTCATTTCCAATATCAATCCAGTTTTTTCCATATAGATATTCTGCATGTATTAGAATGATGCACATCAGTTCTCTATTCCATTGCACATGCACATTCAGTTAAAACACATTGTTGTTTCCTTTGTTCACTTACAAGCTATTTGTTCCTGTCTGCCAGAACTGTTCCCTTATTTCTTAATCCTTCCTGGAGTCCTAGGTCTTTCGTAAGTTTGTCCTTAAGTCTATAGGAAATAGCACACAGGGTTATTGAATAAATGAATGAGTAATTAAAGCCATTTTTCCTAACCTTGACCAATGTTCAAATGACAAAATAAATGAGTAATACCATTGTGAAATATAGAAAAATATTTTCACCACAATTAATACAATATTCGTGTGTTTACATTCAAGAAAATTATTTAAAAGCTTATTTCTAGTTTGTTACGAGAAAATAATTTTGAGAATCTACTCCTCAAACAAACTGTTGCCTATTTTTCACATGTTCAAAACATGTATGGGACTACCAGATATCTCACAGAAAAAGTGAAAGCTATACAACATCGAAAAAAAATTTAAAAGTTTTTTTAAAGGAAAGGTGCAAGCATGAATGAAGGCAAGTAGAGTCAAGAAGACAGGAGGAGAGGAGAAAGAGAAGCATTTCATTATTCTTATTTTAATTGTGTCTTTGTTGTTCCAGCTGCAGGACATGAACTCAGGACCTTGGGATAAATTTGAACTATGCTCAGCTGGAGGCAGTGGACCTAACAGGTACTGCATCAGGGCATACCAACATTTCAAACTTTAAATGAAATTGAAAAGTCTCAAGAACATGAAATTCAGAATGGAGGTGTTGAGTTCTGTCCTGTTCATTGGTAGAAAAGCAATGAGAACATATTAATTTTTAAATCTCTCTGTCAGCTTATGCTTGCCTTTATTGCTGCCCACACCTTCCTCCTAAAAAAATTAATAAATTGCCCTGTGTGATATGCAAACAAATTTGAGAAACTACAGTTCAGTTACTGACTCTACTATTCCTTTTTAAGAGGACGGAAAGGCTTGCAGGAATAAAGGGAGTCAGGCAGGAAGGGAGAGGAGGAAGAAGTGCCCTCATTTATTTGTTCATTGTTTGTTGTTCTCCCCACTTGTAGGCCCAGGTCATGAACCCAAGTCCTTAAGTTTTTTAAATGTGGTATATACATTTCAGTCACCAGCTCAAGACCTGAGCCAGAAGAAAAAAAATCTAAATATCACAGTAGGTCAACTAGAAATATATAATTCAACTGAAATAGAAGTAATACATAAATAAAGAATGCTCATTAAAAATTTTATGTGAATCAAGAGTTACCAATGTTGGAATGAATCAAGAGTTATCCATGTTGGAATAAAAACAAACATAGATGTCACAATGGAAGAGATGCTACAATTTCTAGTAAAATAATGTAACATATGCTCACACTGGACATCTAAAAGAGAGATGAAAATAAACAAAATATAAATGGAAGCAGAAATAGGACCCTGGGGATTTAATAAATCCAAGAAACATAGACACAGAATTCTCCTACTGAAGTATTTATGGTAACTCTACCTCATCCACTTTCCCCACACTTGGTCTTAAATGTAGATCTGTTAGTTCTGCAGCTGTGTGCGAAAAACATTTTTCAGATTTTCTTATTTATTTTTCTTTCATTCCTCCTGCTTTACCATCTATTTTCCGCTTCGTTACCTATCATCTCCCAGGATTATCTGATTAAAAATCCATAGTGACATTTTATATCTTTCTTGTCTATATGCTATGTAAACTTTAGAAAATAAGCAGTTATCCTTACAAATGAATTAATTAATTATATTTTACTGCTTACTGATGACATGTTCATAAGCAATTCATTCATATAAACCCCATCTCTGCATGACAAAGTGTTTGTTGTCACAAGATTCCATCCACATTTCTATTACTTCTCTTCTTATTCTTAAATTTTCTTCCAAGAAATGGTAAGAACTTTAAGAAAGAAAGGATGAATAACAATTTTCACCCACCCTTTAGTTGATTGAATTATTTTATTTGCTTAAAGTCTAAATATGCTTAAAGTTGCACATTTTATCTCTATGATAAAAGAATGAATGTTAAATTCATCTCCATATTAAACCCAGGCAAAAGACAAAGCGTCATCATTAAACGATAAGCTCAGAGAAAAAAAGAGCAAATTTTGCTTTTATATAAAACATTATTATTAACATTAATATTATTTTCATTGCAGTAATTATTTTTTAAATTACAAAATTATGGAAAGTATAGTTTCTTAAATCTACTAGTAGCTAGATTGCTTCTACTCTTTCCCATATTGAATGTTTTCAATGTTTCATCCAGCGTCAGTTGTGAAACAAAATAATGATTCAACTTGCTCAGTCCTAACAGAATAACGCTTATGGTAATATTGTAACTAAAACAGGAAGCTGAGTTTTTTCCTACATAGCATCTGATTTAAGGGAAGTCTATTCTATTTGATGATGATAAGTCACCCAATAATTCCCACACAGAAAAAACTATATTAATCAATTACTATTATAACTTCAGAAGGAATCACATATCCTTTCCAAGTTAATAAATGATGTGCTCCTTCCTAATGTTTGTAAAGCCTATTATCCTATTTTCAGATTTTCTATTTTTAAGTTTCTTACTAATATTTTAGTTCATAAAGTTATCAGTGATTGAAAGCAAAATATTGCAACACTGTACTGTTTTATTATTAAATATGAATCTAGACTTCAATAGATGGCATAATTTTAGTATATAATAAACAATGGAATTTCTTTAATTCTCTCCTAACTATACATTTGAAAGGTATATTCAAGTATTATAAGAAGCTTGAATGGTAACAGGCTTTTTCTTAGTGAAGATCCTGGGATGGCAATTAGATGAGAAATGCTTATCTTCACCTGCCACTCTTTTCAATGATCCTACACAGGGCTAGTCTAGTTGACTCTCAAAGACCAAGACCAAAATTTAAGAATCATAGTTGCTCATCAATATATCTAATCTCTACATCCCACCAATATCTCCATCCCTGGAAAATGAAAAAACAAGCAAACAGCATAGCTACCAACAACATTCCTCCTATTGAAGCTGTGCCTGAAGTCAAAAAGTCCTGCAGTAGACGGTCACTGCCCACCTTACATTTTTATATTCACACAGAGATCTCTTGAACTTTGCTCTTCCTATATTTTTTTATTGTATTTTATCTAGTAATAGGGGATTTCTGCCTTTTACTTTAAAATTAAAGTATTTCAAAAGCCATCCACCTCTTCTTTTGCCAAATCATTTTATTTATTTCTAAATAAATAAAAAAAAATCTCTAAGCATCTCTGTCACATAAATGACTTTTCAAATCTAATACCCTAGTGGAACACTTCTTTACCTCTTGCCTTCATCAAAGTTTTTGCTAAAATTAGATTTTGTCTTGTTGTTTTGCTATTTTATTTTGTTCATCACCTATTTGCTTCTTTAGCATCTTGAAATGAACTGTTTCTGGAAGTTGGCCAACTCTTTTCAAAATTTGTCCTCAACAGTATGTATTTATAATTTTACATAAATGTATACATATGATGATTATCTTACCAATTCTTTTAGTTCAGTTTTTTGTTGTTTTTCCCCCGTTAGCTTCCTATCTTCGTAAAATACATGCTGCCATTCACTTCGAATATCCATACAAATTGTTTCCCTATGATTATATAATGTTCTCTCTCCTGTGTCTATCTCTGTTTTCTTTCTTCTTTCCCACATGAATGTGCCTATTCATCGGCAACAACATATGCAACTACTTTTACCTAGCACCTTCTTTATAGTAGAAAGAGGAAAACTTTAGTCTCTCTTGTCATAAAGGCACTAAATCTCATCATAGATCCTAATTACCTTACAAAGGTCATGCCTATAAGTTTCATCACAATGAGAAGTTAGGATGGTCAGTGTCAACATTTAATGTGTATGAGGAAGAGGGGAGGGGAATAGTATATACTTGTCTACATTTTTCTGAAATTTTCTCCCATCTTTTGATTTCAATCAATCTTCTGCAATTTTTTCTTTAAATCTAGTAAAATGTTTTCAATTTATAATCTATGTGCTAATGAATTTCATATTTCATGCAAGATATATACAAACTGTTTTTCTTCCGGAATGATAGTCAATTATTAAACAAGCAATTTCTTTTCCAAATGAAGCATCATTTCTACTTTTATTTATTCTTCTTACATTACCTGTGATACATTTTTGAACCCTCTATGCTATTAATCTGTTTAATTTGTATTCCTATTCAGTAGTCAAATAAATTTTATTAGTATCTTTTTAGTCTTTTATATCATGAAGACAATGCCCCAGTTTCTTTTTCAATGTATTTGTTGTAACTGTCACATACTTAAACATTTTTAGACATAAGTGATATTTCAACCATATTTAAACATCACCTTCAAGAACAGGAATTTGTCTTCATTATGTTGACTGTTTTCACTCTTACGTAAGATTATTTATTATATATATCATGTTTCTTACTAAATTCATCAATACATTCTGTTAGTCTTTTCTTACTGCTAAGAATGAAATAAGGTAAAGCATCAATTTTACAAATCTATCTTGCATTTATTTCTACTTCACAATATTCTATCATTAATTGTAACAAATTATATAGATATTTTATGTTTTATAATTTCTAGGTATATGGTTGTGGTCTTCACAATTTAAAACACTAAAACTAAAACAGTGCTTTCCTTCTTTCTCAGTACTTACACGGTCTTTCATTTCATTATTTTATTAAATTTTATTTTTAGTGAAATCAAATTGGACCCTGACTTTTAACAAATGAAAGTCTAACAATTTCAATATGATTCTATAAGCATTTTATGAGAGAAGAATGATCAGACTGCTATCTCTGCTAGTCTACTTATGTTTAATATGATTTCAATGATTTTCCAATTAGAATGATACCTGTTATAGTTTTTCAGTAAACAGGCTAATAAGTTTTAGGGATTTTTTTTCTTATCTTTCCTTGCATCTAGAAACCACATGGATGTCTTGGAGTCTGCCAATCAAAATTTAGAAGCTCTTCATGAGACCGCAATTTGAAAGTAGTTAAAATGAATACTGGCTTCTGATAGTGTTACTAATCTTAAAAGTGCCATGGTGCTCAGTTCTGTTGATGATGGTTGGAAAAGTAATTCTGAAACACATTCCTGCAATTTAAAAGATGCTTAAAGGCAGTGTAGTTTTCAATTAGAAAGTCCTCTCAGTGGTTGACAGGTTTTCTAGTTATGTATCTTTGCACTCTGACTCTCTTTTTCTAGAAATGAACTTAGTACTCACTAGTCTTTAATCCATTTTTTTTCCTAATTTAAACCAGCAGAGAAGTGCTTTGTTGTTCACGCATCACAATTCTGTACCATGCCATGACAGATAATAAGAAAGGATGTAAACAAATAACTCAAGGAAATGAGAATTTGGGATTGATTTTTCTCAATAGGTTTGGATTACAGGCAATAAGGACACAGTTAATACTTGTTATGGTTCGCATATGCTACCTCCCCACCAAATACACAAGTTGAAATATCAATGTCCAGTGTGATGGTATTAGGAGATGAGATATCTGGGAAATGATTAGGTTATAATTATGAGTGGAACTATTGCCCTTATAAAAGAGGCCCTAGAGGCATCCCTAGACTCATCTGCTGTATGAGAATAGAAGAAATCTGCAACCCAGAGTAAATTCTTCAGCTGACCATACTGGGAGCGTAATCTTGGATTTCCAGCTTCAGAATGGAGAGAAATGCATGTCTTTTTTTTAAAAGTTACCCAATATGCAGATATCATTCTTATATCCTAAACAGATTGAGACAATGCTAAAGATCCTGAGAGACCTACACTGCAGAGACTACCCAGAAAATTTTCACTCAGCTTATTGAAAGCAGGATTTTGATCGACTAAATTTCTGCTAAAACAGACCATTGTAAAGGTTACTATACACATGTATACACACATACACGCACACATGCACATGTATTCATATATCTGTATCTATATACGGCGAGAGAGAGATATTGAAACAGAGGCTGACTGGGTTCACCAGATGCTTCAAATAGTGCTGGTGTAATTTATAGATTTGTATGTATATAAAATATAAAAAATTGCATTTTAAATTCTTGGTTTTCAGCCAGCTCAGATTTATTTAAAATAATAATATATTTGCATCATTTAATTTGAGGATAATGAAATTAAAATCAAATCCATTATAGGAACTTCTTAAATGTTAATTTCCAGTATTGGAATTCAGATTACCTTAAAGACACTGTGAAAATGTAAGAACTTACTAGAGTAAGATTGCAATGTGACAAAATTAAATTTTATAGATTATTCATAGAATCTCCATATCCCTTGGACCTCTCTATTCACCCATCTCTTGAGGCTGCTTTGTCTTCCTCAAATCCCTAAAATGAGTTTCTTTGAGACAGTTGTCTTGAAAAGAAAAGTTAATTGCCATGAACCATTTATTTCTAGTTCTCATTCTCTTTAAATCTTGGGGATCAATTACATAGTGAAAACCACAGCAAAACATGATATAATTGCAAACATTTCCTTGTTTATACTTGCTTTGACCTTGAAATACAATGGGTGCAAGACTAGGGTGGAAAAAAACACTATCATAAAATATTCTAACTTTTCCTCTATATGCACACTTACCAGAATTTCTGGATTTCATGAATGATTCTAATATCTAGGAATGATTTTAATTTCTACTGACCTTGATGATTGCCACACATGTTCAATGGTATTCTGAACTAAATAAAGCTGATTTTGTATTATAGTGTAAAGAAAGGACTAAACAAAAATAGGCATGCTGCAGTAGATTACTTCTTTATAACCTATTTGCTCATCTTGTATGCATGAGATTCAGAATACCTGTGGGATAGTCTCTTCACCAAGACACTGAGACATACATCTATGAGAAAAGTGCCTACTAGATCTACATGGATGGTCTTCAGAGGGCCTTGGATATAAGTAGAAAATGCAGTTCCTGAGCAAGCTTCTCTCATTCAAGTGTGAATATTGAATTCCATGGGCAAAGTCAGTAGCAATATTTGTCAAAATAAACCAGAAAGTTGTCAGTGCAAAGTTTCAGAGTTAAGGATAAAACCAAAGTAGTTTAACCTTTAGGGATGTTTGGCAGTCACTGATTCATATGCAGCCTGTAGTACAAAAATAGATGGACATTTTATTAATGTTTTATATAATCTTTAAAATAATAAAGTAAATATCATATAACAAGTTCTAAGATAATAACCACACAAAACTAATTTCCCTCACCAAAACATTCTAATTCCACATTGTTCTTCTTTTACCCACTCTTTAACCGTCACAGAGATGAGATCTTAGATCAGTGTCACTTTTCTGTTTCCTCTCTTGTCCTCCAACCAGTCTTAGATCTTGCTGATACGATTTATTACTTCTAGTAATAAAATATTATGAGCATTTCCCTTATGATATTTCATTTTCATGTCAAGAATACTCATTTTGAATTTATAAAACATATTCTCAGGATAGTATAATCAATTTAATGTTCTGTTCTACTTAATTTTTTGATTTTTGTAGCTTTTGATTTGGAAGCAATAGTTGTTTTATTACCAGAGGAAGAACTTTTCTTAAGGAAACAATTGGAATTTGAATCTAATTATTTAAGTGTCTTTCAGAAGGGTTTGTTTGATGAATTGATGCTTCTCTATACAACTTGCTATTAAATTAGAAATTTAAACTCATAATTATGTAATAGTTTTAAATCTATTATAAAATATGTTCTCAATACCTTTCTAATCTCTTTCTAAGAAAGATTAACTCTGTAGTGTTAAACATAGTGTTGAGCTTTTAATTTTTATTTTTTTAACAGCTGGGACCACAGTAACAGGTGAGTTAGTTTAAAATGTTTAAGAATTCAAACAAGAAACAAAAATTAAGTTTTATGAAGGAGTTTTATCCCCATTAGTGGAGTGAGAAAATATTTTCAACTACCAATAAAGGATAAGATGACAACACTAATATAGAATGTAGAATCTTTTAATCAATAAATTCACATAAATCGGTTTAAAGCTTTTACGTATTTTCAGTTATCATTGAGTTCAGTGATTATGTCTTTTTAATAGAGAAGTTTGGTAAAATGTCATCAGTAAAAAACTTCTTGCTGATAAAAAAAACGCAATGAATGATGTTCACAGGAAAGTAACAAACTGGGAAAATGAGCCTAAACTATACTGGCAGTTAAAGATATTTTTCATATATAAAGAACAAACAAAAATCTATAAGTAACAATAGGAGATTCAGAGAAGAAAATGTGCAAATGTTAGAGAAACATCAATAATAATCCAGCATCATCTATAAACAAAATAAACTTATATAAAGTATTTTAATATTTCATCTTGAAGAAAATTGAAAGTATTCCTAATTCCTAGTGATGTGTCAGAAAATAAAGAAGATTTGAGTACAGCAATGAAAACATTTTTGCGTATTTTTAAATGCCAGTGTGTATTTTGCAATTTAATTTATATTTTACATGACTAAAAATGTTCACTTTTGTATGTTCAACTATCACTTTACTTATGTCCTTCTTATGATATTCACATAAGATTTAATATCATTTATTCATCTATGTTTACTTGCTACTTCTTTGCATGCATTTCTTACATCAGGATTAAGTTTCTACTGCTCCCCTCAAATAAACAAACACTGACAATCTGAATCTAGGAATAAAAGATGATATCAAGTAGAACTTTGTCAAAATATCTGGGAAAACAAATGAGCTCCTACCAAGAATAAAGGAATCAGTTAATGAGTGTCAATGGATATTGACAACAGCATTTAACTAAGATGAACAGTTTGCCCTGAACTTCTGCTCTCATATATATACTATGTGCAAATGGGTCTTGACATTCCACAGCTGATGATGTGAGTGACAGATGTGAGAACATAATTGGTCCTCATTCAAAATCACAAGCATGAGCTTGAAATACACACTTTAGAAGGCTTAGTTAATTTGCTAATGACTAGCTCCACTTGATTGTTTGAACATAACGAACAAGAAAATTTATGGTACGTAGAACAGACAAGATATCCAAGGTAAAGTCTTTTTAGTCTCACACCTTCGAAAGTTGTTAATTTATGGAACAAAAGTACAATTCCTGATGATACCAACTTTAAGAAATGTAAAATTACCCAATTCCAACAATTTTGCTAGAGTTGAACTGGGCAATATTAAGAAGTAGACAGATTTTTTTTTCCTTTGGCTACCTTCTCTCCACTCTATTGTGTTGTTCCTATGCTCACAAGCCCTGTATATTTATCTTATAATGATTTGATTAATTCATACATACATAGAAAGGTGTAAAGATTACCCTGTGGTATTGTGACTTTTCAGAAGAGATGGCAGAGAAAACAAACAGACTGATTTTAGTACTATGAGTAATTTTCCAACTGTGGAATTTAGATACCTCAGGCTAGTTATAAAGAAATTATTCTAAAATAAAGCCATTATCTATCTTTCTTGGTGCTGATCTATTCCTCAACACTGGTAAACTTCCTAATTTCCAACTTAGTAAATGTATTTGTATGTGCTAGTCATCCTATATCTGCCCTTATACCTCTACTACAATGTTGAACTGAATTCCAAGTGATATTGGTATTATGTCCCAAATATTACTGACATAATTTCACTTCTACCCCTCTCCACTTTTACTACTCTGTCCAGGGTACATATTTTCTGTGAATTTACTAAATAATCAAGTTCAGATTATTTTTAAGAGCTATGGGCATCTTCAGTAAAATTAAAGGTAGTATTTTGAAAGGAAAAATAAATTCAGAAGAAAGCAAGGACAAGTGGTATCTCAAACTCTGTAAATATCTGTCCACTCTTTCTGGAGGTGCTAAACCTTTAGCAGAAGGTTTCATTTTAAAATGTCAAGGGGAGATATATTTTAGGTAGTACTTTGATAAATCTAATAAAAGTGAGGCTTTATTTTGTTTTTGCCTAATTAAAGCATCAACTAATCTTAACAGAGGTTGTATTTTTTTAATCTAATTAAGTTTGCCTAAGGACGTCTAAGAGAATTTATGATCCACAAAATATTAGTCTACTAGCAAGCAATTTGGCAGCATTTCTAATTGTTTTCCAAAGATCCTTTTTACCCAAGTGATTAAGAAATGTTTTGTTTGGTACACTGCCTCCATCTCTGTGGCCAGGTATAATAATCTCTGAAAATTTCATGGATTAATCATGCTTCATTTAGATAAATTTTCCTTAAGAGTTAGAATTATTTCTAAGTGATACTACTAAACATATTCTATGAGTATACTCTTTTGGAAGTGTGTGTGTGTGTGTGTGTTTGTGAGAGAGATAGAGACAGAGAGAGAGCTTTTAATCTCCACAGCAGTTCTTTGGGATGTTTGTAGGTTGATAGGAATGGTGATACCTCCCAATTTATGTATCAAACAATTAAGTCATTAAGTCTGAGAAATATCTCGATTTGCTTTAGATCTTAGAACATGTGAAGGATACACTACTCATAGAAAAATAAAGGGCCCAGTGAGCAAAGACTTGTTAATAAAACAATATAGACAAGTCTTAAAGCTTAATGATTCCATGAAATTGTCAAATAGTCTCTGATACCACAGACAGGACAAATGAGAATGTTTTCTAGATACAGTTAATTTTGATTTGTGTATATGTGTGTGTGTGTTATAAATGCCAAAAATCACTGAGCTAGTTGAGCAAATTTTACCTATTAATCTAGAAATCTTGAATAGTTCTACTAATTTCTTACAATTCGAATATAGGTCCACACTTGGTGCAATTTGTGTCAGCTAATACCAGTTTCTCAGTAAAAAAAAAAAGAAAAAAAAAGGAAAAAAAAAAATTGTTAGGATAACAGTAGATCATAATCTTGTGGGAGTAGATATGGGGAGATACAGCCTAATGACAAATAAGATCAATTATTTTCTAAAATAATTTATTTTGATTTAATAAAATACATAAAATTTATGTCAGGCACTAAGGGAATGAACAATGAATAATATGTAATTGTTTCCTTAAATAAATAAGAATGTACAAGAAAGACAAAGGATGAAATGAGTTAAGTTTTATAATGGAGTTTAAAAAATTAATGAAAGTTCTATGAAAGACAAAAAAGAAATCAATTCTAACTGAGGAAGTAATTAGAGGTGGAGTGACATTTGAACTTCTCTGAAGGTTGTATACAGAACTTTTCCAAGAAAAAAAAAATGGCAAATGTATTCTAACTTAGGAGAATGTGAGTCAATAATTACTTGAGGACCTCTAAAATTGTCGTTACGGCTTAATTTTAGTATTTGCGGGGGAGTTTTACAGAACATAAGACTGGAAAGTTAGTTGGAGACAGATGACAAAAGCCTGAGTATGATATTAAGGAATTACAATTTTTTTCCTAGCATTGTTAGAGAAAAGTTTGTGATTTGCATGCCAACTCTGACTGGTCAATTGAGGGCTTAAGTTCTGCTCTATAGAGGACCAGAACACTCGCACTTGCTTAATGATCTATATAGCCAGGGCTATGCAGGTCTTCTGGGGCTAAAGGAATTGTTCAGAAGAATTTTTGCTGTATCTAAACCACTAGTTTATTCAACAGTATGAATTATGTGAATGATGAGCATGAAGTGATATGCTGTTCTAGTGCCAACTATAACCAAATTATATTAGATCTCACTTCCTTCTTCTTATTTTCTGGGTAAATTTTGATTTCTGGGTAAATTTTAGACCTTTCCAGTAATTTTCTGTTTAAGAACTGTGAAGCGTTTTTCTCATTAAAATTTAAAAAAATAAAATGCAGTTCAAATTTAAAAATAAAATGCAATCTAAATTTAAAAATCAAATCCAGTCACTTTATTTTTCCACTCAATTCAATATACTCACTTCTTTCTTTTACCTGATAATCAGTCCCTTTGGCCATGCCAACATTGTTCAAACCAGCTGAATTTCCTGACCCCAGAAACTGGCATATATTTTCCACTTTAAAATACTCATCCCACTCTCAGAGGACTGTTTTCTCTTAAGAAGTTGTTTACTCCTTTGTTTAAATAAGATGAGAGTGAATCAGTAAGTTTTCTACCCCATTTTTAGTTAGAATTACAATAAGTCTATTCTTCGTGTCATAGATAGATCCTTAGAAAGTTATGACTTTAAATGAAATAACCAAATACTGATTTATAATTTTAACAGGTCATGGGGTAATGCTCTTTCCTTCAACTTGGGCCAGATTTTTTTTTTTCTTGTCTTTCTCATTTAGGTTATATAGAAAAAGGGTTGATACAATGACATTACCTGAGGAACTGCTGTACTGCATTAGCGATCCTCAGCAGGAATGTGAAAGCAAATAGATCATCAGGAAAGTGAGGAAATAACAGCAGGATGTGTCACAGCGACAGGAACGTAGCTCATAAAAGATGCTTTATCAGTCAGCTGCTGCTCTGAACAATGAGTCTTAGCTTCAGTGAACCCACTTTGGGAACCAATGGAAAATCCACACTACAAATTTACTCTACTCAGAGAGCACAGAAGCAAATGTATTTATCTACCAGCTCCTATCAATCACTGTTGAATGCTGCTTATGGCAAGAGGGTGTTAATTCCCTGGCACTTTTGCCTGCTTAAGAAATAGCAAGCAAGTTCAAGGAACCAGAATAAAACTCTTAGAACAATTAAAGTTCGGCTAAGGAAAATCCAGCGAGTGTTTCCTCACTGGAAGTAGAAATGCGGGGAAGATATGGACACCTCTGCTACATGATGTACAAAAGACAATTCATTTTCTATGAGGGACTCTCTTGAAGGCCCTTTTCTTGTTTTGGGGAGTGTTGTTCATAAGGAAATAAGGGAAACACAGAGAAATTGCCCCAAACACTAGGACTTCTAAAATATCTCCAACTTCAATAAAATTTTTTTCCTAGCAATTTCTAATCTTATATGAACTGGTGAGATAATAGACTTAAAGAACTTTTGACCACAAATTGTGAACTCCTAACAGTTAACTGAAATTTTCATGTATAACACTGAAGTGCTTATTTTCTACATGTTTATTAATACCAAGGACTTTTGCAATCATCAACCATGCTGGCACAACTTTTTGCTCTTATTGTGCTACTAAAATATCGTTTTCATTCATCTTCCTGGTCAACCTCTAATGTTTTAACAAAAATCCTTTCATTTCTAGTAACTTCTTTCTGGGTTTCAAAATGATAGACACAATATGAAGTAGAAAAAACACAGATGCAGAAATAAGAAATGCTAATCTTTAGCATATTAATTTAGCAAGTTCCATATTGCTTGATATTTTACTAAATGTGACATAATCTATAAAAATCTAATCTAACATATTTGTGGTTTGAAGCCATTCTAATGCCTACAATCTCTTAAGCACGGGATTTAAAAATTATGCATCCAGAATTATTTTCAATTTGAAATAGAATGCTCTCCAGGAAAGCTTTAACAACCTAAGTGTTACAGTTTACCTAGAAAATTTCAGTTCTATGCTTTATTTAAGCTCCATCAGCTGGGTATTTTTATATATAACTCACACTTCTGTCCAACTCCTCTTCATTCACTCCCTCATGTTATGTCTTAACGTGATTATCTCCCACACGAAATTATAAGTTTCTTTAAGGACAATGATTGTCTTTTTTAATGTTAAATTATCAACCTCCCCACCAACACCCCCACATACCAGGACCAGCAAATGCTATGCTGAAAAGTTCTCTATATATTACTTTTAGCACAAAAATAAATAGCTGAAAGTTATGCCATTTTTAGAATGGTTTTGTTCATTTCTTTTTTGCCCTTGAAACATTTGAGGAACATACAGTATAACAAGCAGCTAATCATTATTAAATTGATGAGCATTCACGATAATCGTTTTAATGTAGATATTCTATTCTATCCTATATGCATGCCCTTGTAAGTTAACTTCATTTTATGCTCTTAAAATTATTAACAGAGAAATGCTTTTTGATATACAAGTTTCAAGCTCCTTTCCCATCAATAATACCCTTAACTATGAAGATCCAAATGGAGATGTTGGTGGCCAAAATAGATGCATTTTCTGGCACCTGAAACCTGCACTTAGCTTCGTTGGCTCTATAATCTTGAGGGATTCTTCAAAAGAAAGGAGACCTTCTATTTAACTTAACATATTTAACTGTATACATTTTCTTGCCAAATATATGTAATTGTACTTAGGTTTTTAAATGCTGTAGAGTGTTTGAAATAACTTCCTAGTTTAAAATGTTGCCTTTTTTTGCTATACAATCATTTTATTTTAAAAGGATAATTTGTAACTCCACAAAATGATTGTGTATTGCAAATCATTGCTCTTTATAATCTAAAATAGATAGAATAATTAACTAAAAGAAAACAGAAGACTCTAATTTTTTTAAGAAAGGGTTAATACAAGTAAGGAGAATTCATACCAATTAATGATTTTTCGGTGTAGCGAGTATTTAAATACATAAATATAGAATCTCATTAAATCCTCTATGCAAGCCATTAAGGAAATTCTATACGTCTTTCTACTGTATAGGTGAAATAAGTGTCTGACAAATGTTACTCAACTGCTCAGCAACAGAGTTGAGATGTCAACTAGGTGGTCTGATGAAAGTCTTTGCTCTAAAACAAATTTCTAAATCGTTTTAAAGAAAAACAGATATGTTGCTCAAAAACTCTATGCTTGAATTTACATAAGAATTGAAAGAAATTGATCTTATGCTTATTTTTAACAAATGTTGTTTGTTGTATAACAAGTATAATTATAATTAAAAACAGCTTTATTGTCCGTAACATTTGTTCTCCTCATTGCTGATCTCTGATGTTTCATATGGTTAAGTCAGAGATATTTGCTCTCCACCGAAGACGCATTTCATTCTTTGATTAAGTTCACCGGCCAGAAACTTCAAGCTGTATGGGACAGTAACTGTCAACTTAAATGACAATTTCTTGCTGACAGGTTGCTGTGACTAGCTGTTATAAAATCAGCTAAATATTTGATAATTAAAAAAGTATGGACCCTCCAAATTTCAAAAGGCATTAAAAGTAATATTTCATATATTAAATATCTTCCTGTGTGTTCCTCTAGATAATCAGTTTGGAATCTGTTGAGTCACATCCCCTTCTCCATGATTTTATCTCCGATGATTTTTCCTTTCTTCTCCTACTTTCCTTACCTCCTCTCCTGGCATTCATATTTCTTTTCTATTATTTTTTACTCACTCACTATTTTATTTCAATACTACTTGTTACTTTAAGAAGCTGAAGAATGATGCATATCTTCTACCTCTAGACAACAAGCTAAGTATGTACTTTAATGAATGTGCTTCTTCCCCTAGATTCCTAAAATTTCATGAGAATCGTATTAAAAGTAGAAAAACACTTACAATTGCAGCTTATAATGTCAAAATCTTCCCATTATTTTTAAAAATTACTCAAATATTTTGAACTTGTTTATGCTACAAAGTCAAATTTTAGTATGTTCAATCAGAGATGGTGAATCACTCTGCACTGTATCTGTCAGTTACCTAATGCTATACATTAAAATAAATCACAAATTTTAAAAAATAAAAATTTATCATGACTCATGATTTCTGTAAGTCAGCAATTTAAAGAGAGTGAGCAGCAGCCACGTATCTCTTCTCCATGATGATCAAGCCGTAGCTGGCTGGTATGAATGTTGGGGTGATAAACATCTGACAACTCTCTGGTGGTTTATACTGAATAGAAATCTCTGAATCTCCAAGAAGCTTCTCCTGTGGTTTCTCTGGGATTCTTCCCTACGTGGTGACTAAGTGTGAGGATGAGTAGCCTGAGATGGACCCAGGAGAAGCTAAATCACCATTACAACGCAGCCTCGTAAGACACACAACATTCATTCCCCATTTACTGTTGCTTTGAGGCAATTCCCAAGTCCCCTCAGGTTCAAGTAGAGGAGAGATTCTGACATGTGATGGGAAGTGTCAGGTCCTGGAGAAGGATGTAGGTACAGAGAGATTGTCGAACTATTTTTGGAAAATATAATCAGAGGATTGTTTTGTGTGTTCCATTCCTACAGGAATTATACAAAGCCATGTGTTAAAATGATTTCTTCTGTATAAAGGATCTATAATCAAATTTCATGTTTGTATTTGACTATATCTTTCAAATATTCATACAGAGCTACTGAACATATATTACCTTTGTAATAGAAAAAGTTAAAAGAAAATCATAGATGTATTATTTTCTTTAGTCTAGAGGAAAAAGGTAAAACAAAGGTGGACTAAATAGTACTTGCAACAATTGATTTTTTCTCTCAGCGACTCACCATTTTCCTTTTATCTATTACTCCTGTTAGAGTCAGTCTGAGTTCATTGTAACTACGGTTTCCAAACAGCTGAAGTTCTGCTTCCTGTTCATGCACCTCAACCTCTATCCCTAGGGAAGGGAAAAAGAAAATGTTCCAGAAGTAGAGATGCAGGAATTAAGCAAAGAGAACAAGCCAGCTCTTGTGACTCTCTACCAACATTCTCAGGAAAGCAAAATGTGTGTAAACATCGCTGAGAAAAATACATGTCAAAAAAATCAAATATAAATTCACTAAGTTTTGTTTCTATTATTCTTAGTTATCTAAAATCACTTTCAAATACTTGTTTTTTGAAAATTTTGTATGCACTTAAAACCAGTGATAAATTCTATAACATGTGACAAATTCTAAATATGCAGCATCTTTTAAATTTATTTCTCGTTTGAAATTGATAATGTCTTAAGAATGGCATCAGCTGTTTGTATCATTATAAACTTCCCTATTTAGAAAGGATTTCTACATATGTATGTTAATAGTGTTTTCATAAGTTTCCCTGTAAGGTAAGCAGTTCAGGTTAATGTTGTCTGTTTTCAGAGGGGGAAACAGACTTAAAATGATTTATTCAGTCAAAATATATAAAACTAAAAGAACAACCATCGTACTCAACTTTTTTGCAAAGTGCTAAAAGAGAAAGGAACATGTTACATCTAAAGTAGTTCCATGCCACCCCCACTTTGTTCAAGATGTAATGGTGAGGGAAAAAAGTATAGAAAGTTAATACGTTTGCAGAGTATAGATTCATAATCTCAGGAGAAAATACTTTTGGGGAGAGACCTCAGTGCCCTTTCTCATGCTAACTGTATAATCGGCATTCACAGGTCTTAGTTTTCCAGTCTTGTGCCTGACTGACTCAAAAAACTTAAGAGTCTGGATACATGCATCTCACCAGGTGACTGTCCCTATTTCATACTCTGCACTTGGTATCAAACAAAACACCCTGTGATTATTGCTGGTGAAACTGAAGGGCTATGCTTCAGCAACTTTGCACCTTCAAAACTCCCCTTGCTGAGAGGGTGGTTCCCTTGGATCGCTAATTAACCATAATCATTATTAGTGTAGCTATTGCTTTAAAACTATTTCTAAGCTTCCCAGTTATTTTCAGGTTCTGTGTTCCCCTTCCCCTGCCCACTTGATTGGTTTTAAATTGCAACTGTCGACTACAGCTTTCTATAGCACTTACTCATGACTGCTCCAGCTTTCAACTTTCTCTTTCCATTCAAACAGCTAAATTGGAAGTGTATAGTGCTTGATTTATATTTAGATGTATTTTTTAAATGAAGAGTTAAAAGTTAAAAGTCTGCACAGCTGCAGGAAACATTATTGAAAGTCCTTTAAAACCATTATGTAGACTCACTCAAATGGTTGCTACAAATGCACATTATAAAATCAGCCTTTTAGCTGTTAGTATTTCATTGGAGTTTGTACTATTTTCCTTTGCTATTGTCAGTATTTAATGGTAATCATTTAGTATCATAAAGCTAGACATGTTTCTCTACATAAGAATAATAATGGCTCATATAGAAAAATAAGTGGGCAAGAGAGGAAATTTAAAAATGTGGTGGAGGACTGAGATTGAGGCATGCATCAAAATTAGCTTGTAGCAATATTGGAACAAACTGGTTTAAACTCTGAGTGCATTTATCATTTGAAGAAAGTCAAAGTCCATATGAAGAGTAGGATTCAGTGCTTGTTGATGTAGTGTCTCGAGGATGACATCATGGATTCAGATTCTTTCCATCTTTCAGCACTGTCACCTTCAACATGAGTTCATTCAGGGCTGTCTGTCTTTCATGGGGGATAGAATGGAGGAGTCAGGAGAGTAAAGCTAAGATGAGGAGCAAGAGAAGAGAATGATTCTCTTCAAAATCATTCTGTTTTCAGAGAGCGTACTGCTATTCATGCTCTGGCTCTATCACAAATTATTGAAGTAGACCATCTGATCAAGATCTTTCTCTGAACCTATGCATTAATTCATTCTTTTGAGTCTTTGGTGGAGATCACGGGACCAGAATAAAATCGTAAACAAATTTAGGATTCTTTAGAAAAAATGAGGAAATAGATATTGCACAGGCGGTCACCGTTGCTGCTATGTGTAGGCAGGGTTAGATACCATGAAGTAAAGCCTATCTATAAACAAAAGCACTTGACCTCTTTTTTTTAATAATATTCAGTCTATGTTATTTATAAATAATCTCACTGACGATAATTCAGAAAAATTATAGAATTAGAAAATGAGGCATATTAAAGTGAGTATATTTTAAACTACCTTCACACACATTGTTATTTCTTTTTATTTTATTTGAGAGTCTCTGAAGAACTGTTGCAATTTATTTCTTTTATTGTAAAAGAATATGAGAACATTTCCTTCCCTCCCAGGAAGGATTGCAGCTTTATGACTATTTTCTCATTCCATTATATGAAATATAATTTCAATATGGTCATAACATAAAGGTATTAATGTATTTAACCCACTGTTGGTAAATATCTACCTTGTTCAGAGTAAAATAGAGTAGGTGCCTTGAAGACTGACTTTAAAGGCATGAAGGAGTTCAGTCCCTGAGTTGTTAATGGTATAATCAAAGAGATCAGACATGCAGAAATAACTCCAGTGCAAGGTAGAAAATAAGTGTCATTAGAGAACTATAGATAGAAAGTAATGGTGAATGAATCTCTTTCCCTATAAGATCATTTAAGTGAATTTTCCAAAGCAAATCTCAATTTCCTGTTCTTGTAGAAATTATTACTAGCTCTTCTTACTTTATCATTACTTATGTCATTATCAGAATCTCTGCTCAGTCTTATCATATGCTAGTTTTACCTACATATGAGTCACAACAGGAATTTTACAATAAAACATTTAATTACTTGTCTGCCTCTAGGGAAGTTATAGGCTAAGATATTAAACTAAGATGGTGGCTATGTGCTCAGCCTCAAAAGCAGTCCTCAACTCTGCTCTCCCTGTAAAAAAATCTGACGTAAACACTGTAATCTTTTGTGATAACATGTTCTGACCTCTATTCTAGGTCTCAGCCAGTTATCTTTTTTATCAAATTCATACTTGTTCTAAGGAGTCCAAGTTTAGACTAAGTTAACTTAAAAAAAAACCCCAAACTGGAATTATTAATAAATTAAATTCCTATATGCTGCTTTGTACAAGTGTAACTAACTAGGATGCATACTCACAGAATGAAATTGTCACAGGGAAAGTAATAAATAGCACAGTAGTTAGCAAAGATGAGCATTTTTCAGTTACTTTAAATAGAGATCTCAATTTTAAACAGCAAATTGATCATTTTATTTGAAGTACTGTGAAATCATAGAACAGGATAAAAAGATTCGATCTTCAGTTCTAATTCTACCACTAACTAGCTGCTATGTATTTCTGTCTGAACATTTTATAAGTAGAATAAGAAAATGGAACCACTAATTACTCACACTTCCTTCCTTGTGTCAATTCTATAGTGAAACATTAGAAACAGATCAAAATAGAGTACAAAGCCCTGTGTTCACTTTATTTGTATTTATCTGTCTAGAGATTTTCATATATTATTAAGGGTAATTCAGAGTCAGCTGCATTCAATAGAAAAATAATTACATAGGACAACAATTAGCTATTTCTCAGCCTTTTTAATGTGTCAGATTCTGGTAATGTTGCTTGCACCATCTCATTTGTCAAGTAACCCTTAAAGGTAGATTTTTTTTTAAAGCAAAGGTGCAGGTTGGAACAAAGGCAAGTAGACAGGAAGAGAGGAGGAAGAAGCATTTTGTTTTATTTTATTTTTGTATGTAATTATTCACAATGCCAGTTCCCTCCAGAACTGGGGCATGAGCCTGGGTCTTCCTTCTGCGTAGATACCAGACAACCACATGAACTGAAAAAGAACATCAGATCACTGTGGAAATATTTGCCCAGGGTCGTGGAACTGTTGAACAGTGGAGGTGAAAGAGAAGTCAGATGTCTCCATGCTTGTTCATTAGAGTCCAGCAATTCTGTGTAACTTGAGGGGTCTCTGCTGAGCAAGCATGCTACGCTTTTCCATGAAAGATATATATTAAAAAAAAAACATTTTTTTAGAATCATATATTTATAAAACACAAAAAATGGGTACTCCACTGAAAGTTGAATAAAGGTTGAACAGCTTTAGATTTCAAAACGATTTTAGGGTAGTTTTTGACAGTGTAGAGCAATCAGATTCTTCCTTCGTGGAGATGGTAGGAGGAATTTCTCCTCTCTAAGGCTCTGGAGAATGCTTTGAAGTACTCTACAGGGTATAATGAGGGAGAATCTGGCTATAGTTTTCATTTATATAAAACGAGTTTTTATTTTAAAAGCACTTTCACATGCATTATGTAAATATTCAGTAATGAATATTTAATCCAAAGGCATCTGAGTCTCATCTATATTTTTATGGGGCATAATTTAAGCAACTTTTCCTCTCTTGATATCTCTGCCCTCTGAAGAACCCCAGTTATGACAGCCTGTTAAAAACTAGATTTAATAAACGTCCAATATCAATTCACCTTGCATATAAATAAACCATTTCATTCCAATATACAACTTATCACAGGGAGTTTTGTTTCTAGAGAATCAGTGGGCTGCATGGAAGAACTCAGGAGCTGTACACTGCAGGACACTTGGAGCAACTGACTCTGTGGGACTAAAATTGCTCGAGATTAAAATTAAAACAATAAACTTCAGCCTAGATGTGTCTTCATTACTAAAGCATTGGGTCATTTACTTTAACAATGTCAACTTACTTTCCCTCTCACATTCCGTTTAATTAGTAAAGGAAGTAATATGCAAGAGCACACCTCATGGTGTCCCATTACCTTGGAGAAATGTTTTATCCGTTCCTAAAAATAACATGTCCAATTCTTATACCCACTGTAGAATGAAAAGTTATCTCAATAGGGAGATGCCATCCAAACACTAGAATAAAATTGACTTTCGACTTCTAAAGAGAATGTACCTGGAGTGACAATAAAATTGGTATGTTGTTAGATTTTATATCCAACTTTGTGCAGGGAAAAAACAAGCAAAGTTTCAGTTATATAAAAGTAATGTCATAAATTTTCTGACCAGATAGTGAAGAGACTGAAAGCAAAAAAAAAACAAAAACCAAAAAACAAAAACAAAGCAGTACAGATTATGGTAAAGTGTCATTTTAATTATGACAAGCAAGTGTAACAATTTAACCTGTGTTTTACGTCTAAGTATTTTGAAATTGTTAGTGAAAAATCTAGCTGTGTTTATCCAGCTTCTGACATGACCCTACAGATCAGCAGTCATTCTACATAATTTTTTAAATAAATACCCAAAAGGGTAACTTTATTTGGGTCAACACAATGGAGAGTTTAAAGAGTACATTTATAATCAGTACTCATTAGCTGTAATCATAAAGCAAGTTTATTTTATCTCCCTTTTGTTTATTCAGGGCTGAAGTTTCCCACATCCTTGAATGATAGCACAGACAGGCCAGTAATTTTTTTTGTTCAAAAAATTGCTTTCATCTTTCACGTTTCCCTCACTAGTATCTGTTCTACGCAGTAAGCCTACGAGGTCAAGAATGGAACTCGCCTGAAGTCTTTTCCTACTTCTTCTCCCTTAGATTGTTAACCCAACTTCTTGGTCCCTTTGGTTTTGGATGCAACTGAAGGAAAGAAAGCTTGGAATTACTGGTCTTCAACTATTATAAAAGGGCTCTGCACTCTGGGTCTCTCAGGTGTCTAAAATTAATTCTCAGGGAAAGAACTCTCTATGTCCTTGTTATCATTTGATGTCAGTCTCTTTATACATTTGCTACACACTCCTATAGCACAACCTAGAACCTAACTGCAGTCCCTGTGAAGTTAGATTCTGTAAGCTTTCTTTGCTGAGTCATAAGGCAAAGCTCACGTAGATTTTTCGTTCTTTTGACACAAAAGTGGCTCATGGAGCATATAGTCACTCGTTGCCTTTGCAACTAAGGTTGTGCAAGCTGTTAGTAGAACAAACACTTTTCCTCAGCTTGTCCTTAGCTGCTCTCTGGTCCGTGACACTTTCAGTTTCTGAGGTTTGACTCAGAACACTGTCCATTGCATTGACACCCATATCAAACAGCGGGGCACCTATTAAACTCTCCAAGTACTTCTTTGAAGACTTCTCTCAACTTCAAAGAATGAGGGAAGTAACACTTTCCCCTTCCTACTTTGTGGGAAGCTGGGGGTAAGTAGGAGATTAAATATCAGGCTACATAAAGTTCCTTCTAAGGAAATTTCCATCTCCATTTCTATATAAGCTCCAATTTCTACCCTCGGGAATATTTTTTTATACCCTTGAATTCAGGAAAAATTTTAAGTCATCTAATGACTTTTTTGACGATAAATTTTTTGCAGATTCATATTCTCTAGAACTTGCTTTTATTATATTCATAATTAAGTCAAAAGTGAAATAGAAAATCCGCTATAGCATGCTGTTTTAAGAAATTCAGTATTTTCCTCCTTGAAGTTGTCTACTTACACTTAATATAAACAAACTGCTTGAAAAAGAGATGCTAGTAGTTGATATTTAGAAAATAGTTATATTTTTTTAAAAATGGTATGATTAAAAATCATATCAATGTTTGATTTCTGGTGATAAAACTTAAATACTAACCATGAATTCAGTTGCTGCTTTAATCTCTGCATTAACAATATCTAATTAGGTCCTTCCCATTCATGGTCAAAAATCCAAATGTAATGCATGCATTTTTAATTTGTCCTAAAATCTGCTAGAAGACCGAAACTTCTTTCTATATGCTTTTGTACTTAAAATCTGTCAAAAAAAGACAGATTTGAAATCAGAACCTAGAAGTTATTGCAGAAACAACTGCATTTATATTTAATTTTCAATTTGTACTAAGATATTTGACACAGAATATATATAATACTAAGCTCTCTCCTACCCCTCAAGTTTAGCAAAAAGACAAAAATACCAAAGTCAAGGAAATAATTCATATACATGAAATATTGTATGGGAGGTTTTAAGCATGGCGCCAATCAGAAAGTCCAGAAACACAAGTCTTGCTTCTGATTCTTGGAACCAGATTCCTTTTTTGTGTTGTGTCCAGACAAGTGAGAAGGAAGCTCCATGATTTGCTATGTTACAATTTCAAATAATTTTTATCTGATTATTGCCATATACATAAATGAAATATATTTACAGCTACACACACACACACACACACACACACACACACACACACACCCCGCTGACTTTTTAAGTGATCATCTATTTAGCAAGCACTGAAGTAGGAACTGAGAATCCAAACTAGAGGGAGACAGGATTCTTGCTACCAAGACCCTTGTGACTTTACTTTGAAGACAAGTAACACAATCAATTAAGGGTTATAATAGCTGGAAAATATTTAAGGAACTTAAGGAAGGAAGGATTTCTTCCTTTGTAGGAGTTAGAGAGTAAAGCGTATTATGTACTTCAGGCCTTTTCTCCATCTGTAGTGTAGATCACATTAAATCACATCCATTGCTCCATTTTTATCAGTTACTTATCTAAGCAATTCATTTGTTTAAGCAGCATGCACTGCTACATATCCTTGCGTTCCTGTATGTATTCAAACAATATCTCCAGTGACTAAGCAAGTAGATGGCACTCTGACTGGGACTTTTTTGAGTTGAAAGGCCTAGAATGACCTCAATATTAACCTCATGGAGTGAGTTCACCTTTGATTAAGAGCAAAAGATAAGGAAACAAACAAAAGCAATGAAATAAAGAAAGTGATAAATGCTGTAAAACCTGTGATAAGAGGTATAAGAAAGGATCGTGCGTGTCCTGTTTTAAGTCATAATGGATTTCACTGAACTGGCATATCTGTATTAAAATGAGTAACTCCCTCTTTTTCTGTCTGGATTTTTCTCTCCTGCATAATCAATGACATAGCAAGCTTATTGTTATTCAGATAGGTACCAAAAATTAATGTTTAGAATCAGAGTCATTTCTCAAATGAGACTGAAAGATGTTTGTAACGGCCATTACCTCATCAGCATTTAGCGTCTCTTCTGAAGGACAGGAGAGCATGGAAGAGAAGAATCAGAATTAGGAAGAGTGGAGATAAAAGAAAGGCCAAAGGAAAATAATTTTTTTCATTATGTACTGTAGACTTTAATGGATCTCCGTTGTCAGTCTAATTTGTAAAGATCAATAGCTTCTGTTTAACTGCAGTCTGGGCTTGCCTATCTCCTTTTAATTCATCTACTCTGCACATGTTTTCCCCTTTGAAAGATAAGAGTATGAGGGAGTTTTCTGATATTTAACTAGTTCTTTTTTTCTTTGAGCTATCAAATATCCTAAAATGTATATGGTAATAAAAACTTCTTATCAAGGAATAGGATATGAAAACCATCAGTTCAAATTCTGTCAAATACAAGCAGACTGCAATTTATCAGAGTACATTTAAGCTGTGGCTACAAGTTGCAAAAAATATGAAGGGAAAATAAGAAATGAAGTCAAATTCTCAGGAATTTCTTAATAAGTAGCTATAAAAACCGCAGTATAACTGGCTCAGTTTTCACAGTTTATCCAGTTAGTCTCTATGTCAAAAAGGAAGAAAAACGTTCATTGAGCAAACATATCTTATATTTTTCATAGGGTATGCTAGTCATGATACATACAATGAAATACATAGCTTATGTTTTATTTTGGATTATCACATCTATTTATCTAACATGTATAAGAATTTTGCCTGGTATTCAGCATTGATAGATTCAGTATTTTGAATGTCTGACTTTTAAAATCTAAAAGAAGAAAATAAAAAATATTAAAATACTGATAAATTATAATTTAAGTAAAGTATATATATATCAGTGTATGTATGATTATATAGTACAGTATACAAATAGATTGTTCATTTATATAATATAATATAATAAATATTAAAATATCTATTACAGATACATGACTACAACAATTCTATTTCCTATGATGCACACTATGAAAATTTTGCCATCCATTTGCATATAAAACAGTTCATTAACAAATGAATATACTACAAATTAATGCTATCTTATTGTGAATTCTAAGAACAGAGAGTATTTTCTAATATTTCAACACATTCACCCACATCTATTGAACATAATGTTGACTCCCTCCTTACAATTTGAACATTTCTATCTTAAGCAATCTGCAATCATCCAAAGAAGAATCAATTGTCATTTTGCATAATGTACTATAAAGGTCAAGGAAGTTGACTAATACATTTTGAATTTTTGAATAATGCATTTTGAAATCAAAGTGTTTTCTTTTTGTCTCAGTTGAACTAATATATGATTTAACACAATATCAGATTTCATAACATATTTTTTGGAATTGAGATTTGACATGCGATTAAAAGAATTTTGCATCTAAAGTAAATGAAAAGTATTGTTACATGAGGTAAACAGACCTAGGTTTGCTTACCATCTTTGTAATGATATGGCAGATTGCCAGAACAAGGAACAGAGAATCTTCAAGAAAATGTATGCTCACCTGACAAAGTCCAACACCCACTTGGGAGTTATTAGGAGTTACACACATCTTCATCATGAAAATTGACAAACAAATTCATGACAACTAGCAAAACATTGGTAAGGAAGTCTCTAAGATAACAATTCAAACCAAGATACTCTGTCAAAGCTCTTTCATCTTTGTCTCTCATGTCGTTTCTTGAATTCACTGTATCTCTTAAAAACAAACCATGATTGAGAGATATACATGTACTTGAAAATGAGAAAAGGATCTTAACAAAAGTCTCCTGAAATACAGAAATTAATTACTGGAAGGCACAAGAGAAATTCTAATGAGACTTTCAAACAAATATGGTTTAATCTCCGAAAAGCACAGAAATTATGACCTTTCCAATAGGCTTACAGCTCAGATAAGAGAAACGGAGATTCAAGAAAGTGATTGTAAGACAAAGGAAAAAAAAAATCAATCTAGAAGTGCTGAGAGGAAAACCAGGTGATAAAATTGAAGATATTCAGGAATAAAAGCAGCATTCAATGCCATTAAAATTAGCACAAACATATCTGACAAAAACAGGGACAGATTGGGTCAAAACAGGGAATCATAGGCATGAAGCAAGTATTTCTCTGCCATTCCAGTAGCAATATCTTCCCAATCAATCAGCACTGGTTTTATAAGTCTGTTTAACTCTGGTGATCAATTTGAGAAAGCCCATTCAAGTCTAACACGAAAATCACTTTCTTGATAATGATAATATATCTATTTCCTTTTGTCTTATGCTATATCTTATCTCTCAACTGATTCAGAAGCATGGTAGAAATATACTATTGTACTTCTTATTGGGCCACATCAGATGTTTTGTAGCATACTAGGCAAACATCTTTTAGTAGCAAAACTTCCAACCCTTGGCTTGTAGGAGTCTGCAAAATATTGTCCTAAAATATTAATTGACCTCCTAAACCTTTCTAGAGGCACTGTTTCACATGTTGTAGAATTGTGTTGCATATTATTTTAAAATGGAGAACATACAGAAAACTGTTGCTATTACTATTTTTGCATTATAGTAAATTGCAGAAAGAGGGTTTTTATTTTTAAAATTTTTTCTCTTTAAGATATATACTTTTATTTCTTCCATTCAAAAGTTCCTAATTTTTAGGTTAACAATTCTGACATCAAGATGCCATAGCGTAGTTTAACTGCCAACATTATTCTTTGCTACTTAGTAGTAGTAAATAATGATAATATTGTATCCTTACAATCAATTGTCTTAGCTTTGATGAAATGTGATTGTTAGCTTGTTTATGTGTTTTTCACTGGTACATTGCAAAGAATGGAAACTTTGAAAATTTTCAATTATTTTAATAGCTATACCACCTTTAAAGTAAGCCATTTCAAATTTGATCACTTAAAATTTTTAAACGCAAACAATATTTTGCTTCTCTTTTCTGAGATTTTATTTTGAAAGAATTACCAAATATCTAGGGATCAATGACTTTGTTGGTAGTGGGAATGAATGTACTAAAGTGCAGGAGTGATGGGCTAGTCAGAGCTGGTGATACTTGTAAATGTCATGGGGTACAAGACTATTCCCATTTGACAATTTACCATTACTAGTGTATTAAGTTTTATGTTTAACTCACAAATCAGCTAGGCTGTATAGAATAAGTTTCAATATTGCTGTTTTCATTTTTATTTTCTTCAAATACTTCATAAATTCCCTTGTGATTTCTTTTTGGATCCACAGATTACTTAAAAAAGCATATTGTCAGTTTTCTTTTTTAGGGTCTAAAATTGTTATTTTCTTGCTAAATATTTCACATGCATTTCAAAACAGATGTACACTCTGCACTTTGGAGGAGACTCATTCTGTCTATATCGATTAAGACAAAATGACTGTTGTTTTAGTGTTTTGTGTTATACTGATTTTCTGCCTATTTTTCCTATAAATTTTTCAGAGCGATTTTTAAATCTCTGTAATTGTGGATCTGTTCATGTTCATCTTTACTCCAAATTTTTACTTCATCTACTTTAAATTCGGGTTATTAGATGTATATACATAAATACATATCTCTCCAAGTGCGAGGCCCTCAACTTTTCCAGCCTAGTCTTAACATCTAAGTGATATCATTTATTCCTTTTCAGAGTTATGCTCTGGAAAGTTTATCCAGTAAGAGTGAAAAGGCAACTGCAAGGTTCATATCATTTGTTCCCCCCTCTATTGTCTCCCCCCTTTTAATATTTCCAGGGACAGAAACAGTGATTTCATATATTTTGTCAGTTTTCTAATTGCTTATGACTGGAGAACTAATTGGATATAGTTAGACCATTTGGCAGATGACAAATGCATCAAGTAGATTGTATTAATATATTCCACCATTATTAGGTTGTTCAATTTTCTTGTTATCTTTCAGTTAGCTACCTTATAGAGGAAAACGTGCATCACTGACTTTGGCAGTCAGTTATGTGTTAATTCATTGACTTTCCCTATAATACAAAAGACTTAGGAAATTCTGTTTTCATAATTTGTGCTTAATCACATTTTGTGTTATTATTCCACATTTTTATTTTGCATAAAATATAAAATCTACTACATATTACTATCATTTCATATCACTGATATTTTTATACTTAATCAGATATTACTTGTCAGATGTTTTCTGATTTTCCTGCTTTACTGTGTTCTCCAACTTATATAAATTTCCCTACACATAAACCAATTTTAACATTCTTGATTGTGAAAATCAGATAATGAGAAATTTGTTCAATTTTTGTTTTTTGGTTGGATTTTTTTCCCCTGAAATTAGCATATTCTCTATATATTTTTGGAGATATACTTTAGCTAGATACTGAATTCTGGGTACTGCATTCTTTTTCTTTTTTTTTAAATTTTATCAGCACTCTATATCATTTCAGCTTCTTCTGTTTAATATTGTCTCTCCAGAAAAGTCAGCTTCTGATTTGATTATAGCCCCTTTGGAGATACTGTTTCTATTTATTTTTGTCTTCTAACTGATATCCAGATTGTGTTCTTTTCTTTATTTTCTTTGTATAAAACTTTTGAGGTTTATCAAGCATCTTCACTAATGGATTCTTGTATTTCTATTGATTGTGGACAGTTGTTTTCTTCTTTCACTCACTCACTTACTATCTCTCTCTGCTAACCAGTTTTTCTTTCACAAACTATCAGATTCTCCCATTATAGCCTCATTTTGCTTCTATGCATCTGCTGCATGTTCTCTACTAAGCAACTACCCATTCAATAGTCCTTTAAGTAGTTTTATTTTAGTATAATGTAATATTTTTTAATTATAGACTAGTTTCAAATTTAAATGTTATTTATAATTATTTTAATAGATTTAAAATTTTAATAATAGTATATGGTAAAATTCTTCTTTTAACTTATTTTTCTCAATTTATATATATAACTATTTCCAAAACAATATCTAATAACTTCAGTATCATAATCATGTTTCAATTTTAATTGTCTTTTTTTCTGAATTCCAATCACTCATTCCAGTCTCCTGATAAGATTTTTAATATTTGATTTAAATTCAAGTTCTATTATTAACATCTTTTGGCTATGTACTCAAAGATACCATTTTGTTTCATAGAGGATTTGACTTCTGAAAGGCAGCTAGGAAAGCTTTACATCGCCTTAACAAAATCATGTGATAATCTGATTGAAGGCTGGATCTGGGTTTTTTGTTTTTTGTTTTTTAAACTGTTCCAATTCCTTACTTCTAGGTTAACTTCTACAACATACACTATAAGGTATAGCAACTTTCAATCAGATATTAGTATTTCTTTTCCTGGTCAATTTTAAATCCAAAATTTAACCCCCACCTCTGTTGGACTATGAGAACTTTCCTCACTTTTTCTTTTTTCTTATACTTTTCTTTTTTTAAGTCTCTTAGTTATCACTTTAATGTGCTATAATTTAAGCATGCTCCATTTCTTTCTAGGATTTTTATCCCTTGGTCCCTTAATTCATGGAAATTTTGGCTGCTTTTCCAATGTTGTTTGAAGAATAACTTTATGAAAGTTCTAGCATTTACAGTTGCTCTTGTTAAGATGATATTGTGATGGAATGTTCTCTCATATCCAGAAATGGAAATAAGCTGTTTACCTCTTTTCTGTATTAAGAGGTTACACATTCGCCAAATACGAATCCATTGTGATTGTCCGTAATGTTTTTCTCATTTAAAGGATAAATTATTTAATGTTGATTTCTAAATTGATGAATCTAAAATTTAATCTATACTGAGTTGGAGACAAAAGATAAATAACCAAAAAATTAGGGTATTAAAAGATGTTAAGAGTAAATGCTAAATTTTGGGTAATGAAATTACCTTCTTCCCTTAGATGATTACTATTTCTAAATGTTAATAGTTCCTAGCTTTGTTTTGTTTTGTTTTGAAGAGAGAAGAGAAACAAGAATCTTTAATTTATTTTTATTTTGTTGTTCACACAGGTTGCATCCCTCTGGGCCAAGCACTAGAACCTAGAGGTATGTGACTTGCTCCTTTGGAGGCTACTAACTAAACTGCTGCTCCACCAGAGCGTAGCTATTCTGGTTTTAAAATTGCATTTTCAGCAACAAATTTTATAATGAATCCATTTAGATATTTAAAATTATACATGTATCCAGCATACAATATATTTGTAAGAAGGTAGTTTTAAATAAGCTATGAACACAATTTTTTTAAATTGACAATATGTACCCAATTTTCAATTGGTAGGTGTTAGAGTATAAAAGCACTTAGAAAATGTTATGATAGAAGGCATACACAAATATTTTTGTGAACTAGAGACTTTGTTTCAGAAACTAATTTCTAGTTGTTTTTTTTTTATTTTTTATTTTCATCTTTCTGGAAGAAAGCCAAAGGTTATATTTTTTTTAGGGAAATGTTAAATTAAAAGTGATATGCTCTCCAAATCACAATTACTTTACTTTATATTGACAACAAACAGCCACATATATATTTCATTTTGATTATCTTCAACTAATAATGAGATTCATGTAAGTAGGAATCTACATGCTTCCAGAGACCTTGTACCCCAAAAAAGAAAATTTTAATTACGTAACTTTGTTGATCTGTGGGAGAAATTCAGGTACTAAGCACGATGATAAATTTGTTTTCTGAACTGGTATATCTCAATGTTTATTTACTTGAACTATCAGGATTATTGCAAAAATGAAGTTTTGTTAAAGAACTTTTATTCATTCACTGTGATTACCATTGAATCTTAAAATCAGCTTCATATTTGGGCATGAACAACATGCAATTTTGCAGCTTGGGAAGCACCACTTGGTTTTTGCATCTTTCTCAACACCAATCCAAGACTGCAAGTTACTTATTAAACAGTGCAATTTATTTTAAATTCAGCTCATCAAATATGAGTTTCTTTCTTTTTTTTCTATTTAAGATAATCTACTTTCTGGGGTAAAAATCTCTCATGTTGAGATTTTGTAATTCATTCATTAAAAAACAAGCCACTCTATTTCCCTATAGGTTTTGCATCCATAGATTGCCAAAAACTGCAAGATCTACTTTGAAATACTAAAGTCCACCTGTACTCTTATTAGGAAGGCAAAAGTTATGTATTTCCTCTATGGCAGATAGCAGATTTACTTCTATACATCTTTAGGAAGCAGTTAGAGAGCCTGGTTTTCCATACATGGCAATCATCTTCTTTAACTGGCAGCATTTGTGACAGAATAAACTCCATTAACTTGTTCTATTAGTGCTCTGTGCAGTCAGCAAGATCAATGCTGCATAAAATGATGAAATGACTAACAGACTTCCTCAGAGCCCTGCTGAGCGCTTTCTGCCACCCAGAATATATAATTGCATTCACATAAACAGGTAGAATTTGGTATTCTATTGCTCAGGCAATCCCTGAAAATAAAGACGGTTCTTAATGAGAAGAATAAAAATAAAGTCTATTCTGTTCATGCATAGAGTCATTTAATATGCTTTATTATGAAACTATCATATTCAAAATAAAGACATAGAGGTAAACCTGATCTTTTATTCCCCCATTGGCTAATATGATGACCAAACAACTTGGCATTATCTAAAGAGCTTCAGATACAAAATATTTTCTGACCAGATGCCTCCCCAAGGCCCATTAGTTGCTTGTCTACAACAGAACATAAGGTGAGCCAAAACCAGAGTAAATGGGAGTTAATGAAGCCAGCAGACCTAAGAATCCTTTACCAAATATAAGTAAACAACAGATAGATATCACAACATTAAAAATTATCCCAGCTGCGTGTTTTGAAACAGGTATCTTGCTTTGCAGATGGCACAGCTGCTAGTACTTAACTGAAGAGATGTATTCTCTTCTAGGATAACTTGTGCAACAAGGAACATTACCCATTTCAGAAATATAAATGGGGTTTTTCTTCCCCTCTGCCTCCATTTTCTGCTATCTGCCTTCCCCCTCGACAACCCTCCCTTGCCTTGCCCATTTGAGATGAAAGCTAGATTCAGAACTGACAGGCTGCATGGGCCTGCCAATACAAACCCTGAGTACATTACATTTTAGTCTAACAAAATATAGGAAGCATGAAGCTAAGCAATCACAAAGAAAATGATTGAAAGGAAGAGTCAGAACAGATGTAGAATGAGGAGAAGCACAAAAAAAAAAAAAAAAAAAAAAACATTAAAATCAAACCCAAGCCATTTTTGCTGGCAAGAATGAGTTTATGATTTGCAGATTGAATATAACTAAGAAGAAAGGTATTTTTCATAACAATGATTTATATATTCAGCCTTTTGTTGGAAAAGGATTTCTTTTATATTACGGCGGTATCTCTTCTCACTCTTATATTTAAAAGACTTTGTGCATTTCCATTATAAGCCCTTAGATTGACTGTTTTGCAACTTGGTCTCGAAAACTCACTGCAGATAGAAATTTTAAATTCAAGATATTATTATTGTGGTAGATTTCCTAGGCTATTAACATTTTTCATTTGTCCATTTGGGAGCTATTAAGACCATATGACTTGTTTAAATGTTCTAGTTATAGAGAATTGTTAATGCTTCCCTACTTAGTTATTTTTCCTGAAATAAAATTAAAAATTGAATGATGTAATACTTTGTTCTGAATCAGTAACTTCATGATTTTAACAGTCAGGTTATTGGCAATTAAAAAAAAAGATGATTTGAATTAGGTAGACTGTATAAATAATGAACAAGAATAAAGTGACAGAAGCTACCTTTGGCCTCACGGATACACTAATCTTAGAATAGTAGACCATTTAAAAGTGACCTAATTTGGTCAGAATTTATTAGTAACTCCAAGCTTAAGTAAATATATAGGTTTCCTCTGCAGCACAGTCAAAGAAACTTTCTTAAATTTTGCTCAGGATAAAATACAGATTTTTTTTTTTTCTTTTTTAATATGCAATGAAGGGAAGACATCGTTTCCCTTAGGGTAAGTTCAAATGTCATAAAGTGTCTAATCTGATTTCCATTGAACTTAGAGAAGTCAAAAAGAAGAAAGCATATTGTATTTATATGTCACTGTTCAATATCAGTTCTATGAATGACATCCTTCATATTCTTCCTAGACTGTTCCTAGAAATTTGCTAAGGAGAAATGATAAAAACTATTGCTAAAATAAGACATGCTTGATTAATTTTGCAGATCTACAGTCTTGTATAAGAACATTAAGCAAGGTGGCAAAGGTTGTTCGTTTCTATAATTCAAGTAAAAGAAAGTCACTCACTGGTTCCATATATGAAACAATATTGCAGATTCAAGAATAGGAACATCAATAAAACATTATCTTATCCTGTAAGCAGTTCACAGTCTAACAGAGGAAAATTATAAATAATGATCAACCAGATAGATTGTGACTTATTCTCTGACAAGTTTATGCACTTGATGTTATGAAGATATATGCAGATATATATACACACATGTGTGTGTATAAAAGAATCCAAGATTAAAAAATGTGTTAACGTGGCAAATGAAATAAGAAGAAAAAATTCACAATCATGTGCCAAATGATATTTCCAAAAGAAAAATAAAGAGTATATACAGATACACACAGGAAGGAAGAGATAGAGAATATATATATATATATTTAATAAGAGAGTAAAAAAGAATCAGTTAAAAAAAAGGAAAGGAGAACAGTTATATAAACTTAGAAAGACAGAAATATTTTGGGGGATTAGACAGTGCAATTCTAGAGAAGTTAGGGTTTTCTATCATGCTAAAAGTTTGCAACTTAAAAGGTAAGTGGGTACACTCTGGTAGAATAAAGATTAGGCACAGTCCACATATATTCTGAGGTCTTGGGTTTGTGGCCCATAGCCAGTGGGAACAGCCAAAATGAATGAGAAATAGAGTAAATAAAATTACGGTTTTAAAAAAAAGTGATGTGAGCTTTAGAAAACTTCAGTATTATTTTAATGTCATCAAATGAGTGAGAGCAAGGACATTCTATTGACTAGTTAGACTAGTCAGCAGATAACTCAAATAACTCTTTTCATGATCTAGTCACACTTAGTGTAGAGAGGAAGCAGCACAAAAATTATAATTAGAAATGAAAAGAGCAAGTGAATTAAGAGGATGGAAGGGTCACCAACTGAGATCAAGAAGATGAGAAAATAAGAATTCTTCTTACAGGCATTTGGAATTTGCTATTATGTGGCACTATATTATCTAAATATTATGTAAAGTTATCATTCTTTTTGTTTTCAATATGTGAACAAATGTTAGTAGGTAAAATCATAAAATTATGAAAAGAGAGAATTGAGTAAGGGTAAGAACAGAAATCTGAGGAAAGTCATTTTATAAGTTGAAGTTGCTAAGAAAGGGGACCCCAGGATAGACACTGAAGGGCACTGAAAGGAAGTAAAAAAAAAAAATATATATATATATATATATATATATATATATATATATATGTGTGTATGTGTATATGTATGTACACATTCCTCTCTGACATAAATGTTATTTTTAATGGGTATCTTTAAGAAATATCAGACACAGGAAAATTTCTGAAAACTGAGAAGAAGTTACTCATAAACATCACACTAGCAAGGGAGATCTACATTTGTAAGGGTGTCTCCCTCTCTTACCAGGAAGTAGAGGACAAGACACCAAATCTTTAAAAATTCAGTGGAGAAGGTGGCAACTTAAAGTTGCATAAAACCGTACTCTTGTTTACTGCTTACTTGTGTAATAAAACAAATTCATTCAGAAATCTAACTGGTTTTATTAAAGGATTCATGAACCCTGAAGCATCTCATCAAACAAGTGGAAAGTCACTGCAAATTATTTCACAAATAGAAGGTTTATATAGTCAGAAAGATTTTTATACTAAGGCAAAGTTATGTGCAAAAGAACAAAATGATTATTTCAGGCAAGGCCACCTGTTTTTAGAATGCAGAGTATTGTAATCATGTAGTTGACCTCACTAGTGCTGACCAGGAAACTCCAAATTGATTGGTTTAAAATCACACTTGTGGGAGAGGCTGAAACTGCAACTAGGTGAAGTATTAGTTTTGCTGTGACTCGGCACGAAGAACTCCATTTTAGATTTATTCATTTATTTTTTTTTTTAAAGAGAATACACTGGTGACCACCTGCTGCAAAACTGGCTGCCTCCTTTCCGTCAATATCTTTTGATCTGCTGTCATTAAATGAAGATGTTATTTATATTGATATCGTGGACTATTTTTCCTGAGTATCTTCGGTACGTATAAGAGTAGACATTTTATTAATTTTTCCCATCATTATGTCTTTTTATTCAAGGGGATCATCCTAGCCAAGAACCTAAAAGGTATTAAAGGAAAATTATTTTTCCTCCCCTAAAACTGAGACGCAGGAGTCATAAATAGAAAAAAGTTAACTTTGGGGTTATATAAATTTGAAATGTAAGAAGTTTAAAAGTGAGTTTCTTTTCAAATGTAGAAAATCAGATAAAGCATTAACTTTAAGAAAAAAATTGTTTGAACAACAGGGTTTATTCAGAAGCAAAACAATACAAGAACAGACAGAGTACATACATGGCAAAAGCATGTTTATGCACATTCCCCAAATCCTATTCTCCCAACAATCTGCACAACCACCAGAAGATCACCCCCTCACTTTCACTGGAAGGTGAAACTAGGATTCAAGGTATGTTGGGTCCTATAAATAGCTGATTTACTCATGTGTAGGCAAACTTTATCTTCCTGACTGTTTTTAAAGAGGATGCTGAGATTATAAACATTGAAAAGTGTACTTTGACAATAAAGAGCTAAAGAGTTAGGGTGAAGCCTGAATGAGAAGTAATCAAATAGAAATTGAAGGATTACAAGAAAAGAAAACTCTTTTTTTTTTCCATAATATTCCCAGGCATAGGACAGAACTTGACATTAGAAAACTTGTTAATAATAGTGTTTTAATAGATAGAAATTAACTGATTACAATATTCTTTTCAGAGATGGGAACTGAAACGGTAAGAACAAAAGGTGAACTATGACTTTGGATGTTCATAATAGTTCTCTCCAAGATTCTCAGAAGTGGGCTCCTCAGGATGCCCAAAGGGATATAGATTATTTGGAGCTGAGGACAATTGCGTTTCCTAAGGTTTAGGAGAGGTATTACTCTTCTAATCAGAGAAGCAATCATTACACCTTTCAATATCTGGAAGAAAGACATTTGGGGTATTTCCAGTTGTAGGATGATCTGTGGAAAAGACCTCTTTTTTTCTGAGAAACCTATCTATATTTGCATATTCAACATGAAGTCATGTGAAATCTATCTCCTTGATGTTCTAGATTTCTACAATATTCCTTAGACTGGGATATAAGAATTCTTCTCCCTTATGAAGTTCTCATAATTAATACAGATTTTCTATATGCATTGTTAAAATGATATTTTTCTTTAGCTAGCCACTTGCTGGACAGAGTTCCTATCCTCAGGCCCCAAATATTATTGTATGTCTCTCCCTGCTGAGGCTGTTGCTCAATTAGAGGACCAAGAGCCTTATGCAAGAGGAATGGTCTTTGCTATAACTGACTGATGAGGAACCTGGGAGATACCTAACTCCCTCTCGTCTGTGACCACTGTTGAGACTGTGGTATGCTGGTCGTCTGTAACTGTCCCATCTGGCTCTCTTTCTTGTGCTTGGTTATTCAAGTCTGTGACTCTTGGAGAAACCTCTGCAGGCTGGATTACCAGACTCAGCTCAAATCCTTTAAGCTGAACTCTTTCACCCAGATAGCCTGTCAGATAAAGATCTCCAACAATTCTGACTTGTGCAGACATTACACAACAACAGAATGTACAGTATTCTGGGTCAGTACACCAGGCCAGTAGTTTGTAACCTAATATCCTAATACCCAGAATGACATTTCAGCAGGGCAGGGAAAGAAAGTCCTAGAGTCTAATCATAGAAATAAGCAAAGATTATCAAAAAGGATGAAAGATAGAGAAATATAAACTAAATGATGCACCAAATCAAAATCCAAAAGGAAAATTGGGATGCAAGAGAATTAAGTAAAATACTTCATAAAAATTTTAAAGCAATGATTTTAATGATGCTCACTGAACTCTGGAGAACAACGGAGAAACAAAAATGAACTACAATAAAGACAGAAAAAATAGGAAGTGCCACACAGAAGTCGTAGAACTAAAGAAAACAATAGCTGAGCTAAAGAATACCAATAGAGGTGCTCAATGTGACCTGGGAGAAGTTTCCAATCAATTCGATGGGCTAGAATATAGAGCAATGGGATGCACCAAACCGACAACTAGAATCAAAAAGAACTAAAGGAAATGAAGACAACTTATGTGACTTATGGGATACCATCAAGAGGGGTCTCAAGAGAAGAAAAAGAGGCAGAAAACGATTTCTGAAGAAATAATAGTTGAGAATTTCCCTAACTTGAGTAAAAAAAAAGCAGATTCAGGAAAATCAGATACAAAATATAGATCAATGAAAACAAAAGCTGGTTCTTTGAAAAAAAAAAAAAATTGGAACACCATTAGCAAGACTCATTTAAAAAAAAGAAAGAAAACCTCCAGTAATTAGAGAAAAAAAAAAAAAAAACTAAAAGTTAAAACAGATACCTTAGAAATGCAAAATATCATAGGAGACTATTATGAAATTCTAAATGCCAGTATCTTGGCAAAATAGAAGATATGGGTAAATTTTTAAGAATCATAGAGCTTAACAATGTTGAGTCGGGAAGAAATAGAAAACAAACAGATTGATCACAGGCAAGGACATTCAAAAAGCAATAAAAAAATCTCACCAAAAAGAAAAGCTCAGGTCCATTTAACTTTAAAAAATGAATTGTACCTGGCATTCAGAGAATAATTAATTCTTACTCTTTACAAACTCTTCCAAAAAAAGAAAAAAAGAAGAAAAACAGAGAAAACTTCCGAACACTTTCTATGAGGCCAGCATACTAATATCAAAAGCAGAGAGGGACGTCACAAGAAAAGAAAATTATTTGCCAATATCTCTGATGAACATACATGCATATATCCTCACCAAAATATTAGCCTTTGTTAAGTATATTGCGTGTGTGTGTGTGTGTGTGTGTGTGTGTGTGTGTGTGTAGGGGTGATTATGTAGGGGAAGAAAATCAGCCATTTAAGGTAAGAAAGCTACAGGAACTAAATATACGGCTTTTATGCAAATTAATGTTCTCCTTTTTCCTGTGATGAGTTAGAGATTATGTCTTCTTTGACTAGAGAGATGTCCTTACTAATAATATTTTTTTTCTTTTGCACATGCAAATGTCTTTCAAAATGGCATAGTCTACCCAGTCCTCAGAGAACATTCTGTGAAATAATGTTCTTTCGAAAAAAAGACATGTTTGTTTCCTACATCTACAATTTATAATCACTGTTTACTTAAGAGTCATTAACATGAAGATAAAATTTTTCCTCCATTTAAGAAAATAACTTATCTATTTGTGAAATGAAAAAGTAACATGACATATAACATAAGTGATAGACACTGTAGGTTTTGGGAATTTGGAACTAGAAACTAAACCATGCTGTCTCATTTTTCTTTGAGCCTCGAAGAGTGCTCCCTCAGTGATCACTAATCATTACTTTGCTATTGTTTTGATAAATACTTGAGGGGAATAAAGACATTTTGGAGAATATTCCTATAAAATAGAGTATCCTTAGAATTTTTCATCTCCTATTGGATATGCCTAAGGAAATAAAGATAATTATGATGATCTATATCATTATTATTTTAATTTATTAAGTGCTAATGGTATACTCGTACACAGTTGTAAATATCGAAATTGAAATGATCACTCCAGCCTCAGAACAGAGGCAAAACACTCAGTAATGAAGACAGACAGGTAAAGACAAAAACACAGTGTGACTTTAGGAGCAATAAATATGTACTAAATTATTTAACTAGATCTCAAAAATGAGTGAGAGATAAACAGGAGAAAGAACTAAAGGAGATAGAATCCTGTGAGTAGAAGAAAAATGCATAACACTTCATAAGTGGTGAATAATGTAAGACAAAAATCAGTCAGATGTTAGGAAAAATTAAACATCTCACATATGCAGCACCACCTCAGATAAAAAATCAATTCTTATTTTGCAGATTTTGAGTTGAAAAGTTTTGTTAATATGAAAATAAACCATCTTTTACACTGAACAGCTTAGAAGCCCTCAGTAAAATTGTAGGAAACGTCTGGCCATCAACTGATAAGATGCATGAGGTGGGAAACATTAGTGTTACAGGAAAAAAAAGAACATGACTGAGTCTAGAAGGTCACAGAGATATATGGTGGTATGTTTCTACTTGTACAATGGGATACAGAGTTAATTGGTCCAGAGAAAAAGAGAGACAGAGAAGGACAGAAAATAGAGAAAGAGGCTATCAGAGAAGTGAGACAGAGTTTGAACAGCCTGGGATATAAAAACATTTTAGGATTTGTTTCAATCTTTTCCTGAAACCCATATGCAATTTTACCTTCATCTTCATTAGATAGCCCAGTATGTTCATAAAAAATTATTTTCGAAGAGTTTTGTTGGTTATTAAAAAAAGAATCTTGATTTTTAGTTATGCACCAACATTTAATGATAGCAGAAAAGTTCAAGTCTAACATATTCATAACATCCACAAAAGGCAAATAAGAGTGAAAATGGTTCAGTGGGCAAGAATATGGAACTGCTAAATAAAACATCCTGGAAAGTGAGAGCTGATACAGGCTGTGGTGTTTAAAATATGAGATGCCATTAAGAATGTGAATAGTAGTGAGCATGGTCTTTATCTTCCAGTTCTACCAGACAACCATTTAGACTAACTCCTTGAATTTTAGCTGATGGAAGTATTACACAGAAAAATATACAAATGTTTGAATTTATTACTTTGGGAGCAATAGAAACTAAATGATAAAATGTCTTTAAAATAGATGTAATTAATCAAATATGGAACCTGTAATAGCTTAGCATATTTTTCCATCAAAATTTTTGTTCTTTTCTTAAATTCTAAGTATATAAAGTTTATGAATTTCAAGATGCAAATTAAAAATCATAACTTTATTTAAACATTGTTTCAACTGAAAAGTTTTCCTATAAAATCCTTAAAACATGTATAGATTTATTTATTTTTAATCCTGCTTTTGCTGTTTTATCTAAAAATTTCATCACCAAATTCAAGTTTATGAAATTTCCCCCATGTTTTCTTCTAGTTGTTTTATAGTTTGTACTTCACAGTTAGGTCAAAGTCATCTTGAGATACTATTTTTTTTCTAGACATTTACTATGTTATGCTATACCAACACATGTCAAATACCTTGTAAAGACTTCTGGCAAAATCAGAGCATTTCAAAGGAAGTAAAAAAGAAAAAAAAAAATATATCAGATAGATTTAACCAAGCAAGCAAGGCAGACTTTGTTCAATGTTACAGAAATACATTAGGGAAGTCAGAACTCAGATTAAAGTCAACTCTACTGAAAAAAAGAAAAAGAAAACAGAAGATTTTAAGAACTGAGGTAAGGAGACATTATAGTTCTAAAAAAGCTGTGACTCTGAAAGTCTCCAAAGAGATAGAGCCCTCAATCACTTGCATCAATCAGGAGAAATGGAATTATTATTCCTAATCAGATTGAGATGAGAGTCTTATTTATGTCTCCCATCTTAAAAAGGATGAGGCACAGAGCATCTAGACAGAATATTAATAATTTTGAAAATAGAAATATCATTTTTAAAAGACTATTCTATTTAAGTATTTGAAGAAATAATGTATTTGAAGTATTTAAAGAAATTATGACTAAAAATTCCCCAAATGTGACATACTTCTTATCAGCCTATATTTTAATAAACACAGGTATATACCCTTTGGTGGATCTAAAAAAATTAAGATTGCTGAAATTCCAGGAGAAAGACAGGTAATGTTATTTTGGGACCCCTATGTTGGTGTTTTGGGAATCAAAATCACTGAAGGTAGTGGGATTAAGGACAATATCATAGAAGATTTAGAGAATTTATCAGGAAAGTCAGACTACCTTACCTTAGGCTAGAATTAGGTGAGAGGAGGGTGTTTAACCTTAGAGGAAGTCAGGACCTGAGAAGTTTCTCTTATTCTTGAAACAATGGTGAGCTTGAAGAGAGAAGGGTCAGCAGTGAGAAAACCCCTACTACTTCTCTACAGAGACTCTTTTGACATTTTAGTGAGCAAAAGACAATAGTCTATGATATGTAGTCATGTTTAGACTTATCACAGTTGAGAAATAGATTTCCATCTGCATTTGTCTGAATGTTCTTTTGGATATAAATAAAAGGTAGCTTGCTCCTGGCTTTAAAATTATATGTTCTAAATAATATACTACTTTTTGGTGGCCATCCTGACTTCCCAGTATCCTAGGACATGAACAAGAAACCTTAGAAACAAAATGCTTTGAAAGAAAAATATAGCATAATGTTTAAGACTGAAGGTATGAATTTTGACACACCTTAATTCATACCTCATCTTCTTAATCTTGTTTCTGATTATACATAATCAAAAATATATTTGCTTTACAATAACTATATGATTACTGAAAACATTAAAAGATTTCTCGTCTTGAAAATATAGAAATAGTTTCATCAACAGCATGATTGGATAATGATAACATATTTAAAATCCACAAGCTAGACTTTACATCAAAACAACTATTCAGTTTTACCTATAACAGCTTTGATTAGACTGGGTATACTGAAGATAGACCAAGGAAGCACCATAAAAATGTCTCTTTTTATAACATTACACTTTCTTGATTTTTAAAGTAGAAAAATTCCTCATCCAAACATTGTCGAGCAAGAATTCATGTGTGGATGAGGAATTCACATTATTCTATATAGGTGGTACATTTTTTTGTAATATATGTTTGAATTTAAATCAATGAGTGACAATACTCAAAAGGCATTGGAATCAATGAGCAGAGTCTAGAGATGTACCTGGGACCTAGTATTAGGGGAATGATTCACTGGCACTAGTCTTAGAGTCTTAAGTCAGCATTGCTTTCTGGAAACCACTTATCATAATCTTCATGGACATTATGTCAAAACAATACTTTTATTTTTTTTAAATGATTGACTATCTACTTCTATTGGAGAAGCAAATTGACAAAGCTTAATTTTTCTCTGGTATCTTCTTTCTTTCCCCCTACTATTCTGCACAGAGTTGCATAAATAAACAATTCTTTGCTAAGGCAAGTCACCAAAAAGAAAACAATTATATTTTATTGACATCAAGACACATATTTTTACATTAATACTTACGAAATCTAGTGACTATACCCCACAATTGATGGTGCATATAAATTAAATGACAAGACACTTTCTTTCTTGAAGGCACATTAAAATATTTGTATATTGCATGAGTGGTCTTAGATTTGATGGCTAGCAAAAAGGATTAGAGCTCTAAGATCACTTACAGAAGATGATGACCCAAAATCTGAGAAAAGAAGCATGATTGATTATCAGCAGTAAGGATTCTGAATTTTAAGATATAACAAACAATGATGAATAATAAATGGAACACAAATTCTGTAATATGAGAGGCCTTAAAACCCAAAGTCTTAGATAAAACATTTATTATCAGTGTTACAGAGAAAATTGTTTTCATCTTTCCAAGTTACACTTCTTATTCTATAAATTGGTATGATAATATTTATAGGGTTATTGTGGGCTATACATTTATGAGAAAACCTTCTAATATCTATTACATATTTAAAAATAACAGATGATTATTATGCAGTTGTTAGAAAAATAGTGTTGCTGTTTGTGTTTCTCTATTTATAGGGTAAGAAACAGCTGAGGTTCTTGTTACGTCTTACTTTTTACAGCATCATTAATGATGCCACACACAGGTGTTCTCCTACAGTAATGTTTATTTGGTCTGGAAATCATCTGAATAGACATAACTGCCCTTTTTGTTGCCTTCATTTCAATATAACCACTGTAGCCACCTGATTTTCTGGAAATTGATTTTTATTGAAAGCAAGGTTACCTGAACTGAACTTGGTTTAATTGATTTATTCAATTGAGAAACTAAGAACAGCATTTGAAAGGTTCAAATTAGTCTAAAACTAGTTATAGGAGCTGAGGGATGGAATAAAGCCACAATCAAGGCCCTACCTGTCAAAGCATTTCCACTGAAGAATTCTTTTAAATAAAATTCCATTTTTGGCTCCCAGGATGACAGAGCCTCTAACTGTTCATTGTATCGTAAGTGCTAAAGTATTTCTGTCATATTCTATAAGCACTGAAATATTGAAGAAAATAATATCAATATGACAAATAAATGATTCAGACAATTATAAAAAAGAACTTTAAGCTATTAAAATGTCTGATCTTTAAGAAATTTCAGCCCAGCAGTTGGAATGTTATTAAAAATAGCAAGATCATAACAAGTAGTCATTAGAATTTGCATATGTGAGTGAGACTATTCTTAATTACAAATTACATTCTCTAAATTATTTAGAAGCTGTAAATCAGTACAACAAAGAATAACAAGTTTGTGGAGTAAAATGTTTAAGGGGATTTTCAAATACAAATGATGGCAACGACAACAGAAAAAAAATGTTCATTTCTCAAATAAAATATTTGATTTGAATAAAATATTATGACAGAAACCATACAAGTTTAAAACATTCAGTGATACTTCTCTACTCTTGAGTGCTTTTCTTCTGAAAATCTCAAATGTTTCTGAAACAGAACTGAGTCAAATAAAGTCCCGGGATCCAAAAATAGTAGGTATAAAGTTCTGCTATGAAGTCATTCCTTTCGCCACTATTTACCAAATGTTCTTTATCTGGGTCCTCTGTGTAAAATGTGAAGAAATTGTTAATAAACAGATCATGAAAAAACACCCCATCAGAAAGATGGAGTAGACATGTTTCCTTATGCTTCCCACTGAATGAAATTAGAAAGTCTAGAGATTATAAATAAAATGAATATAATTACCTGAAAGTTGGAAAGAGTAAGTCCAGCCAGATCTTGGAACCCAAATGATGATGGAGACTTCGCTGAAGTTTCTTTTTATTTCATATAGCCCAGACTAGATAATGGAAAAGATGGCAACCTGGAAATACTAACAGATACCAACAAAAATCCCCAAGAAAAGATGGGTTTTTTTGGTGACCAAAAGATCAGGAAAGAAGCAGTCTAGCAGGATAAGAAACTTTATAGATAATAAGGTTTTGTTCTTGTAAAATATCACAGATCAAATTGCCAGAAGTCAAGTAGCGATCCTAGACTTTCACACAAGTCAGACTACAACAAGGCGACTCAACTCATGGGCAGGGATGGTGTCAGAAGACTACAGTGGGAAGTTAGAACTTCAGCTTACTTTGGAGTAGAAAGCCTTCCATCCTCACTGTTAGTGGAGTTCCATGGAGAGCAAAAGGAAGTGTCCTTCTGCCTCCTGGCCAGTATGGTATCAGCAGATGCTTAGTGTGGAGTCTGAATTCCATCCAGCTCAGCAACCACCAGGAAACATACCGGGTTGTCCAAGGGGGCTCAGTGGAGTACATAGATTCCATCCCATTGGTAGTAGCAAGGCAATTTTCCTCACCCTTACTCCTTTCATCCACCAAAGCAGAATGAGAGGAAGTCAGTGAAAGCACAATTACACCTCAGAAGTGAATATAAACTAGTAGGTAGGCTGAAGAGCTGAATGCAAAGGAAAATGAAAGAATCAGTGAATTTGAATAGTAGAATAGAAATTACCCAGTCAGAACAACAAATAGAAAATAGGTCGGAAGAAATGAACAGGAACTCAGGAACATGTTGGAGTAACATAAAATATTTAACATCGGTGTCCTCAGAATCCCACAGAGAGGGTGTTTGTGTATGTGTGTGTGTGTGTGTGTGTGTGTGTGTGTGTGTGTGTGTGTGTGTGTATTGGGGGCTGGGGGCTTTATTTAAAGAAACAATTGGTGAAACTTTCCAAATTTATGCAAAACATCATTAACCTATAGAACTTGCTGGTTCCTTTAAGGAATACATATTCCAAGTATAGAATGAGAATATGGGTGTTGATAGGAAAGAATAGGTGTCAATACATAAATATGATGATGCACATCATACAGTGCATGCTTGAATAAAGGCTGACAGGAGATTTTCCCTGGAAGAGAGAAAGACATTTCACAGGAATTAGGAAATGTGAACCTGATCTTAAAAGACATATTGGGTTGAGCAAAGGGAAATGCAAGAGATAGATGAAACGAGTCACAGACTTCCGGCTTTTATTTGTTACTCTGGTCCATAGTGTTTTTGACTTTCACACACTCTTTTAATGTAAAATATATTAACTCTATACCTGAATTAAACTGGAAGCAGCACTTCAGAAAATAGGAGAGATGGGGATGGGTTCTAAACAATTCTAGGCAGGTCTAGTGATAATCAGAGAATGAGAGCTGTGAGTATGAAAGAAGCATTCAGACTGACTTCGAGAATGGCAGATAAGGGCCTTGGTCAACTCACTTTCCTTCTGAAAAATAATAATATGGACAAAACAATTCAGACTCTAGTAATTAATTATACCCATAGAATAAACTGACAGTTGTCTAAGGGAAAGTACTGAACTTCAGAAGGATGGTAGGTCTATGACCTTTGTCTTCAGGCAATGTATTGAGTTACAGGCAAGGCTTATACAGGGAAATCTTTTATTCATTGATTGTCCACCAAATAACATCTGCTACAAAAACATACCAAAACATCCCAATAAAGGAATAGTATATACCTTATGAGCATAGTTACAAAAATCCTCAACACCCAAATCCAATAATATCTGAAAGTTATAAAATGTGACCAGTGGGGAATATCCCAGAAGTGTAAATTTTTTTTGATTCAACAAAATAAGTGTTTTGTTTTGTTTTGTTTTTGTTTTTGCTTAATGAAATAAATAAAAAGAAAATCAATCAGTCTAGTATACCTAATTAATAATAAGCATAAAAACTGCTTTAGTCAGAAAAAACATTTGACAAAAATCTAACCTCTTGCCATTATTAAAACACTTAACAACCTGGAAGAAGAAAGGTATATCCTTATCCCGATAAAGAATATTTGTAAGAAGTCCACAGCTAATGTTACAATAGAGAAAGAATGAATGTTTTCTCTTAAGATCAAAAACAATAATGCCTCCTGTAGACATTCTATTCCATAGAGAAAAGGAGGTTCTAGTCACAACAATTAGGCAATTACCTGACTCGTTATCTGTCTTTTCTTAATAGCCCTTCTAGTGCCTTGATATAAAGTAGTTCTACTTGGTACAAATAAAATACTTAACATTTGAATTTATTTTCTCTTACATTAGCTCAAGGTAATGAAAACAGAGTATTTGTCTCAGATATAGCTTCAATTAGCTTACATTCCAACTTGTAATTATTACAGGGCATTCTCTGGAGCCTTTTATGAAATTTTATTCTTATTTTGGTCAACTTAAAGGTAGCATGCTTGACATTATGAAATAATTGGAAGAACAATTTGGCGAGTTTTTTTTCCTTTAGACCTACAGGTCTCATGAAAATTCCATCTGTTGTGATTATCAAGTGTTTCAAAGATTTATTCTTATGTCCATAGGCACCTCATAGCTATAGTTTACTTCTCTGTATTTATCTTTCATCACTCATTTTAGAACACTGCTCTTTCTTGGTTTACTCATTCAAAACTTCAATGAAAAAAAATATTGTTTTTAATTCAAAATACATCCTGTATTTTAAAATAATTCTTTTAATTTCACCTCATCATCTTTACAAATTAACTTGTTTCCAAATAAAACCTTCAGTTAAAAAGGATTCTTAATCTGTAACTATCATGGACATCCTAAATCAGCTATTACAAATCAAAAGTAAAACAGTTTTGATTATTATGATACTTGAGTATTTTAGTCTGAAATTTATTATTTCTAAGTCAGAATATTCACCTTGTTATTTCTATGTATAATGTTACGATATATATTTTCTCAACATCTTGGTAATTGTGCTACATGAGAGAAGTACTGAAAAAAATAAGGAGCATATTTCTCTCCAAAGAAGCACTGTGATATGATGTTGAAGGTTATCTGTAAATTTGAGTTTGATTTTTAGAATGTTCTTCGAAAGAGAATGTCATAACCTACACTCCATTCTTATCTTCTCTAATAAAATGGCAGTGAATGTCAGAAATATTTGGTATTTCTTTTAAATTTTAAACAAGTCAAAATCACATGCTATTATTCCCATAAAATTCCCCTGGGGTAAGAAAAGTAGAAATATTCATCCAGGCACTCAGTACATTCTGGGGTCTTCAAGTTTTTATGTTACGTATTTTTTGGCAAAATGTAATTTTCCTATTTTTATGGACAACTCTTCTGGATTTATCCATCCTTAGTCTTTCTATTATTATTATTATTATCATTATTATTATCAGTACTACTAACATATTATTATTTTGTGGTTGGTTTATGAATAGCTTACTTGACATAGTACTATACTAATAAAAGGTAACATCATTACTGTGATAAGTATTAGACTGGTATTTATAGTTTTTAGACTTAGAAAACATATTATTCATATCCATTAACATAATGTTACTCACATGCAGTACTTAGTCACCTGGGTACAATGCTATTTAATAAAACACAATTTATATTATGTTCATATTTATATTATATTAGAAATACTAATAGCCCCTAAATCTCAAAAGTATACAGTATGTCTATTAACTGAGAAATCAGTTTTAGAGGCATCTTGAATAGGGAGATCATAACCTATACATTAAATAGAAGAAGGTAGAGGTCAAGAAAAGATAAATGTGTTATAAATTAGCCAAAAAAATTTGTGTGTTGTGAAATGTTTGACTCCAAGTTTCAAAATTAAAGGTTATTTTTGCATCTTGAATGAAAACAATTGAATAATTTTTATTTAAAAGATCTCTGCTACTATAATGTATAAAAATTGTATGCAAATAACAGGTAATAAAATTTTTATTATATAGTATTCAGTTAACTCCAAACAACTTATTCTCTAGCAATGTATATATTGACATAAAATTATGTATATTCTACTTGGTAAATCAGCTTTTACTTTTGATCATCCTAGATAAAAGCTTTCAGTTTTATAAAATAGATTTTGGCAAATGTTCTGTTAAATTATTTTAGAAATAAAAATATCCTGATATTTATTTTTATGTGTTGGGTTAGAGCTGGATATTACAAATAATTTACAAAATATTGTTATATCAATTAAACATCATTATAGAGAGGCAGCAGAACACATTATTTATCCATTTGATAAATATTTACTACTCATTGACAATTAGCATGTAATATTTTCAGAGAAAATAATAAACAAGATTTATGCTATACCCAAGAAGTTTTAGTTCAGAAAAAAAGAAAGTCACCACATAATGTATATTTAAAACCATGTGCTCCTATTAATTCTTTTTCATCGTATTCAGAAACAGTAAGAGTCATGATTTTTTTTTAATTTTATATTGTATATTGACAGATACTCTGAAATCTCATAAATTAGAAGTTTAGAAGGTAAAATAGAGACTATTGCTGATTGTATTGATTCTTAATTCTGGTTCTCATGGAATCATGAGACATCTGAAATCAATATGTCAGATTTTGTAGTTATTATGGGAGTAACAGCTGAATAATAAATGCTTAGAAAATTAAGTTTAGGAGCAGAGTGGTACATGTTTATATAAAATCCTACCTTGTTTCACAAAATTTACATGATCACATATCACATGCCTATCTTTTCTCCAAATCCCTATAGTTTGTAACTTTTCATTTAACCTCTTCTCTTGTTTTGGTATTAGTCAGTAAGTGCTTTTTCAGCAAAGTAATTTCCTCTGTTTTCCATAATCTCCTTCACATCTACCATGGTACTAGGCAGTAGTTCATCTTATGTGAAAACCATCCCATTGATGAGACCAGTGTCTTTATAGAACTTGCATTAAGTGAGAAAGAAGTAGAAAATTTAGGGGCTTTGCATGTTTTGGGAATTATGATTGAATGTGACGTTGCCATAGAGAGGGCCATAGAAGAAATGTAGACTTACTCATTTCCATGCCTCCCACAGAGCAGAGTTGTGGGTGACTCGTACATAGTAATAAATGCTACATTTAATTTTTAGTCTGAGAAGAAAAAAAATGATAGATTATATAAATCTTCATTTAAAAAAAGAAATATGTCTCTGTCATATAGACCAAAGGTGCAGGAAGTCTTCATACTTAGAATTCTGCCTAATTCACAAGGTGGAACATAGGGAGAGGAAATAGGTTGGTGGGAAGAAATCTTGTTAAGCTTCTTTTAGTCCCCAGACATCAAAGGTTTTCAGGTTCCCTCCAAGGTCATTTTACTTCAGTGAATTGTGGCTTGCACATTATGCTTCCTGTCTTCTTCCCAGGGTGTTGTGAGAATTAATGAGATACTCAAACCAATTCGCATATTTCTCCACACCTCTGAGGATCTCCTCCATACCCCAAGGAGTGTTTTATAGGCATCCTTTACTGGAATTTCAGTATGCTCAATTAAGGAAAATTTAATTAAAAATTTATTTCAAAAATAACATCAAATTCCCCAATGCTTTCAAGCTTACAAGCGTTCCTCTCTGTAAAACACATATTAATTAGGGAATCCAGCTATATTTGGTGTTCTTTGGATGTCTTGAACTATTTAACCAAGCACTCCCCCCTTTAATTTTAAAAACCAAATATAACTGGGGGAAATGCTGTACAAAATTAATATTCATCTTGCACCCTATTCATTGCTTCTGTACATGAAGTTCTCATTGCAATTAGTTGAAACTCTGCACATTGATGAAGTGAGGTGGTTGCAGAGGGGAATGCCAATCTGGCCCTTCACCTCTACTTTTCTGATTAATTTAAACTTAGCTCATCGACTTAACTCTTAAGGATTGGTTAATCTTTTCAAGGTATCTCTTTGGTGTTTTATAGATATTTGATACAGATATTTAAAGATATCTGAAATTCCCAAGTGTTCCCTGTACACTTAAAATAAAAAAAGGAAAACATCTTTAAAGACAGAGGAATAAGAGTTGGGAAAAAAAATAAACAACACATGAAAGTGATTCTAAGTGTTAACAATTAAGTATTAACATGAACCCTAAAGGTTTGGATTTATTTCCCAATTTTTAATCAAATCGTCGAACATTGTAAAAATTTACTAGTTATGTGACCAAAATATCTTTGTTCTACTATCAACATTGACTTTGTTACAAACATCCTACATGACTGTAGGCAAATCACTTAACTTTTGTACTCTTTGTAGTTCTCATTTATGAAGAGGGAACAAGACAATCTCCAGGGCCTCTTTTAGTCTTAATTTTTGTGTGTCTGTGTTATACCCTGGTTGTCCAAACCAGGGACTGACCCTATGCTTCAGAAATCGTATTTTATTTCTTCACATTTTCTGCTAAATAAATACTTAATAAAAAGGCTTGTGACAATCCCGCCTTTTTTATCCACAGTTCCAGGGACAAAATAGATAATTCATGTTATTTGAAGTACATGTTATTTGAACTATCACGTTGAAAATAGCAAAAAATAAATAGACAGCCTTAATCTGATAAAGCCATGAAAATAACCTTTCCACAAGTGAACATTCATTTAATTAATATTTTAGCTTTTTTAATTTAATAGAGGAAATAAAAAATAAATAACAATAAGAAATGCAAGGTATAAAAATTTATAATAAGTATGTTTTATTGAAAAGTAAAATCAAGAAAAGTAAAATGATTTATACTACAAAAGCTGTGAGGGGACAACAAAACAATTTTATAGCAGAAACTTAGACTCTCAGCTGCTATCTCTCACTAAAGAATACATGCATCATGTGCATTTAATTGTCCACAAGTGACAAATTATGATTTTTCACTTCCTTTTATTTCTTCTTGGTAAGTGAGAGGATATTATAACAGTATCAGAAATAGAATTTAAGACATCTAACAATATGGACTTAACAGAAATTATCTATTTTGAGACAATAATATAACCATGTGCAGTTCTAAGATGAATTAATTACTAAGCTGAGTTGAATGAAATATCCAGTTTAGCTGTTTTGCATGTATGTTATCTCCTGCCATGTTAGCAGGAAATTTTCCTACAAAATGATTAATCAGCATTAATATTGATTATCATATTACTCTGCCCTTCCAGCTTCTTGCTGTTAATTTTATAAATGGCAATTAGCATAAAGTAACTTACCTAGAAAATACAACTCTTTCATATTCTTTTCCTAACATTTCATTGTCTGCATTCCATATCCTCCTTCATCTTTTCCTATTTATCTATTTATTCTGTCTCCTATATTCAAAATAGCTTCATATTTTAACTGTTTCCTTCTTACTTCTGTTTACCTTCTCCTTCCCATTAAACCAATTTATTTTCTACCTTCCTCCTTTTACCTGGCATACACTGCTGATGGATTTGATCTTAACAAGTAATAGTCAGTTTTAGAGATCTGGTTAAACACTCATTCTTAATATACTATTGGCTGATACTGAATGTTTTTTGGAAAGAAATTGCATCTTTAAAATCTTATTTAAAAAATTACAGGTGAAATCCTTTTACAGTATGAAGTCAAGCAGTCACAATCTAGACATTGGATCATATCTTATCAATTTAGGCTCATAGAATCATTTTCTTGCATTGAGTTTCATTGTTTTGCCTTTGACTTTTATCTACAGATGGTAGAGGAGAAGGCTATTGACAACTACAATAATTAAAATTCTCTACATACGTATACTTCGGGGACAGAGAAAAGAATAACTATTTTCAATCACAAATTCATGTTTTTCCTTTGTTCTTTTTCTCTTTGACACCTAGGAAAATCAGCATTAGGTTTTATATTCACTTCCAGTAACTGTTAAAAAAAATTCTTATGCGAAGATAAATCAGCATTAGTTGGATTAAAAACTTCCATCTGTAAATATATAAAAAATATATGATGTCAATGACCATTATAGAACTGATTCTATGTTTGGAGATATGCAAGCATAATTTTATATACTGCTTACAAATGTAGAATTCTATCATATATAAAATATATAATTGAATTTTAATGATAATTCAATAGCTTTTTATTTGAAATAAGCACACAGGAAAAATCCCAACATTAAGAATTTCTAGTTTGAATTTCTAAATTATGCTATGATAGGAACAAGTTCAACAATATTAAATTGCATTAGAAATATATACACCAAGGAATTTCACATGGAGGTTATATAGGAGCATGATATTCTATTTGCCTAATATCTTAATGTAGACTTTTTCTTTTCCGCTTTTATAAAGTCAATATGCTTGCATTGTCAGTAACTTTCTTTCAAATGGTTCATAAATAAGAATCTGTTGCCTTCAAATGTGGCAAAAAATATACACTTTAGAGAAAAACCTATAGATTTTTTTTATTCATCTTTTTAAGCTCCATGAGCATATAATGCAAGAAGAAATGACTGGCACTGGGAAATGTTATTTGATTAGTTAAGTGTTATTAATATTGTTACAACCAGGAGCTCCATGGATTACACACAACTTCTTTCTTTAACTGTATTAGGTTTGATTGCAAGAAAATGAATGGCCAGGGGACTTTCATTTTCTCAGTTACAATGATTCATACATCAATCTCATCTTGATTTCTTTAACCCAATTTCAAAAATCTTGATCAAAGTGCAGACAGAGGGTCGACAGTCGAGTGCTAGCCTGTTGGTGTCACAGTTAAAGAGAAGACTTGTGGGAAAAACAAGTCAAATTGAAAGGCTGATACAGTTTCTGCCATTATCCCGGTTTAACAACCTTATTGTGAGGCTACTTTCTGCTACAGACAATGTCAGATGATTGCTTGGAATAATTCTAATTCACATGTAATCGACATCCCACAAGACTCGAAATGTTATCATGGAAGTTGGTTGTCAATTTTCTGAAATAATAAAATAATACATGGAAGGATTTTTTGAAAGGCCATGGAAATCAAGCTTCTCAGCACTCTACCTCAGGAATTGTAATATCTAAGAGCAAGTGAGTAAAATACTACAGGGACAATCATGAATTTGATGTCCTTTTACTTAAATTCAGCATTTTCACACTACAGTTGCTTATTATTTGTGATAGACACAATGACACATCTAACAAATATTTGTGACACCGTAGTGAATTCTGAGGCTCTAGATGCAATTTAGAGAGGATGACTAGCATTCTTTTGTGTCTTTCTCAACTTGAAAGGTGCAAATAATAATATTAAATATCTCTTACTCCTTAACCTTTCCAGCTAATATCTGTTACCATCCAAAAGCTTTAGGCAGAAGGAGGCAACTTTTAAGATACAGGTGTTTAGCAGAGAATTTGCCCTTTAACTACTTTTCTGATTCAGATTTTAAGAGTAATAATAAAAGGAGAAGAATATTCATTTTGTCATATTGTAAGTGAGGAATGCTGATGCTTACAGAATTAAGGAAAGATTCAGTGAAATATATCTACATCTATCATCGATAATTTTCATGAATATCAGGTATATGATTTTTCAGAATCAGTAAATAATTTCTGGTTATGTCTAAATCAAATTCTGGTTTCAGAATTATATAGAATGACCATTTATTTTATTATGCCTTGGGTAAAAGGCAAATATAAAAATTTGAAATTGATCATGGTAGATTAACTCAAATATAATGCTAACTGTCATAAATTAAAGAGAAGAATAATTTGACCTATGCTTCATAAAGTCAATCTGTTGAATTTACTCTCATGGAGGTCACTGAGCTCAGTACTATGGCTATAGATTTTTATGACTCTTAATAATATTTGTTTGCAATGCATAGATAATGACAGAGAAACCAAACCTTATGCTTCAGTGCCTACAGTACTTTTCTTTGTGTTCATAAAGAATAAAGCAATACATTGAAAAATACAACTTCTGTAGGAAGGAACTGAGAAATGATACTCGTGGAATTCATATTTTGTTAGTTTTCTAAACATGCTCTATCATAATCTATTTTGCTATATTTTAGTGCCTCTCTGTGTCTTTGAAAAACAATGCTTAAGAAATGCTAGTTAAGAAGAGCGTTGATCTATGACAGAATTAGCCAAGTTATGTTTTATATCCTCAATCTGACTTATTTTGCATTTTCTTTCTTTACCTAGTAAGATTCTCTTCAATTTTGAAAATGCCTTTTCTAATAAATAAATGAAAACACACAAAATAGTGCACATCAACTAGATTGCTAGATAGGTAGAAATTATTTGATGCATATTTTTAAAAAATGTATTATAGATCAAATGTCATTTATAAGAAAATCAGGATTAAAGGAATTTCAGGAATTTTTGAAATTTAGTAAATAGAAGACAGTTGCTTAGATAAGGTAGGGGATAAGTTAAGGCTTTTTAACACATCAAAATGAAGGATCACTATTTAATTTGAATGTATTTTTATTAGATAGAACAAAATAGTATTAAAATCTGCTAAGGTAGAATATGGATTCACTGGAAAATTCCTGTTCTAAATGTAATTGAAAACTCTGCTTTCATCTCACAACTAATAACTAACAATGCTGATAACCAGTTTTATGATAATTAATATATATGTTTGGAAAATGATATTCATCTTCAAAAGAATAAAATACTATCTTCCATATTCATGTAATAGGTAATGGAAACTGTGAATTTTTCCCCACTTTGTGAGCTCAGAGAAATGCAACTCACAGAATAAAGCAAACCTAGATTGAAAAAGCCCGTTGACTTAAAGAACAATGTCCATTCTCTTGACACTTAAGGCTAAATATGAAAAGTGAAAAACTAGTCATAGAGAGAAGATTTGAATGCGACAGAAAATGATGGGGATTTTTGATTCGTTGAATGAGACTTATAGTCCTCTTGAAATAATTTAAAGTATTTGGTATTCAAAATAATTGGAATAATTGAAAATAAAAGATTGAATCTTAACTGTAGCTTTAATCTAGTTCCTGAAATTCATCCCAGTAGGAAAAGTATTTTCTTAAAGTTTATAATGAAACTTGTGGCAGCTTCTGTATGCATATTTGCCTTCTATTTAAATAAGTCAGGTTTCTTACCCAATCTGATCCATTATTGTTTGAGTTCAGCTACAAAATCAGAGTGGCAATATCTTCCCTTGTTTCAAAGTTTAAGCAATGAATCAGTTACAGACCCAGAGAAAACATGTTATTTTAAAGCTATGCCTGATATATTTTGCTTACTGTGGTTTAGGAGTTAAGTAGATGAATTTAATGTGCAGTATCTAAGAATATACTATATCTAAGAATAATACTTGTTTTTCAAAATAAAATATTTATTATTTTAGGCTAAAATGACATTTTTTAAAAATGTAAAAATGGAGCTCTAATTTCTAGAATTTCAAGGAATTAAAATATTTATTAAATACATTTTTCTCACATAAATTCATAAATGGAAACATAAGGAAATGTGTTAAAAATAATAATCCCTGATATCTCAAAATCTGTCATTCAGTGATAAATTTTGATTTATTTCATATTAGAAACCCTAAGTGTTTCTACATAAAACAATTGCTTCATTCTGTAAAATAATCCTTAGTTTCATTGAAAGTTACATTAAATTTCTTCTTTTGTCTTTTTTATGTACAGTATATAGATTAATCATTAGATTCTATTTTTGAAATCAAAATACAATGATACTGTGTTTATATGAAAACAAAACATAAACAAGAACAACAAATAACTAGACTTTTAGTTATGATTCTTACGACCTGGTTTTAAGCTTTAAATTTATAAATTGCCAGATTTTTTTTTTTTACTTTATCAAGTAAACTCTTATTCTCTCTCTCTCTCTCTCTCTCTCTCTCTCTCTCTCTTTCTCTCTCTCTCTCTCTCTCTCGGAAAATGAAAATATTTATACCACCATTTTTGTCACATACCTCGTTATGATGATTAAATAAAATTCTCATGAAAAACACTTTAAGAATTTGCTGTAGAAATGTATTTATTTATTTAGAAGAGAGAAATAACAAATTTGAAAAAGAAACCAGAGAAACAGATATATAAATAACATTTTATGTAGTAAAATCTACAGACATAAAAAAGAAAACAGAAAACTGAAATTCTGAGTGCCTCTGATAACTGCATTCATTTTTTATGGTTTTCAATTTATTCCTCTACCTTCTGTTATCCAGGTTTTATATACACTGTTTCTTTGAATCATTCTTGTGTACTTTTTCAAAGACAGTCTGGAGAAAGATGCTTTGACTCTTTCCTCTGCTGTTTTTCAAAGACAATCTTTGGTTAAAAATAAATATATAAATAAGGTTCTTTTGATCCTCTCTGTTTTGGTTTTTTTCTTCATCTTTGATTCCTTGTTTTGACTTTCTTGTTTTCCCCCTGGATCTTTATCATGAAATGATCTGAAGCATGATAGGTAAATTGTTGCTTATATCTTCAAAGACACTTGTTCAGACTTTCTGAGCAAGCTTAAAACTTAGAATATATACAACAGAACTTTGCTATCAGGAATGACACTTTAAAGAAAGTTTAAATTAGTTGTTTTATTTGTAGAGCATCAAGTGAACTTTATCTAAGGTAGCTATGTACTCTACTTTCACATTAGTGCAAGGGCTTTGAATTCAACTTTTAAAATGTTAAAATTTGCTTGAAAAATACTATTTTTGTTTCAATATATGAGTTAAATAAAAATTTTAATGCTTTATAACTTAGTTTTTTAATGTATATAAAAATGATACTAAATATTTTGGTGCATTCTGATGATTTGGTATTTTAATTTCATGGTTTCTGAGAATTAAGTACCCAGTGTGTTAGCCGGATTTATATGTAAACTGTCCTTTTTAGTTTTCTTGTTCAAATCTGTTAACTATTTCATAATTCTTTATTTCATAGGTAAAAGTCAATCATTTTTATAGTCATCCATCCGAAAAGGATGACCTTAACTGAATATTTGTTCTGTTTTGATAGCTTTGAGATATAATTTCCATACCATAAAATTTATTCTCTTTAAATGTACTGTTCAATGATTTTTAGTAAATTTTCAAAGTTGTGCAACTACCAACACAATGCAATTTTAGAACATTTCACGACCAAAAAAGAACATCCTTCATGCCCATTCACAGTTAACAATTCTCTCCTTCAGTTTTAACCAACCACTCACTTACTTTGTTTTTATAGGTTTGTATTTTTGTGAATGTCTCATGCAAATGGCATCATATAATACATAGTTTCTGATCTCTGGCTTCTTACAGTTGGCTTGTGGTTTTAAGTTCATACGTGTTGTAGTATACACCTATATTTCATATGTTTTTATTAATTAATTGTATTTCATTGTATGACTATCCAACATTTTATTTGTTCCATTCGTATGTTAATGGAATTCAGAAGGTTTATACTCTTTTGACTATTGTGAATGATGTCACTATGAATATCATATACATGTGGGAACTTATGATTTCATTTTTTAAAAATTTTAAAGAAACAGTCAAATCTTTCCAAAGGGATTACATTATTTTGCACCTCCACCAGCGTGAAAGTGATCTAAGTTACCCACATTCTCTCCAGCATTCCTTATTGTCTGTCTTTTGAGTATAACCACTTTAAGTTGCATGAAGCAGTACCTTATTTTGGTTTAGATTTGCCTTCCCTTATGTCCAGTGATGTCAAGAATCACATGTTTCACTACTTACTGATTAATCATACATCCTCTGAATTGAAATTTATTTAGTAAAACTAATTATGTGTCTTTTTAAAATTGAGTCATAAGATTTAACCAAATGACAGTGTAAGCCATCAAGGAGGGTAAATTCCATTGCCCTCATGTTTTTCCCACCAAGAAAAATGGACCAGTGAGGGTTAGAATCGAACTATTTACTTATTTCTCTGTAGGATGGAGTAAAGGGCTATTTAAAAGCTCCAGGATGTTTATGGAAAATTGTTTTTAATGTACATAAAGAGTGGGCAAGGAAGTTTCCTGTGGCTATTTTCAGTATTGATGAAGACATTTGAAAAGGGACATTGTCAAATATTATTAGGGAAAATATATTAATAATATATTTTGGAAGGAAATTTAGTAATACATATCAAACAGTTTAAGAAATGAATGTTCTCTAATATTCTATTTCTATTTATAAGCATGTATCAAAAGAAATTATTGGAAATGCATGAAAATAAATATTTATAAGTATATCATATAGAGGATTGTTTATACTAGGAAAACCTGAAAAGCAACTAAGTTCCTTCAGTATGATATTGCTTTAAAAATTATGAAGCCTATTATTATTGAAAGTTATTAAGTGTAAAATATGTTATTTCCTTTACATTAGAAAAATATGATTTTATAATGACAAATAATGGCAATATATAGTATGTGAACATGTAAATGATGCAACATATGGGTGATAATAATTCAGCTAATATTTTTTTCATTAGACGTCATTTGAATTTTTACAATGGACATGCATTAAACTTAAAAGAAAAATGCAATTCTGAAATACTAAGAGTAAACAACTTTGTGAAAACTCTTTATTCAAGTAAACATTCTAAAAAAGTTCGAGCTTTTTTTTTTTAAGTGAAATGAAAAGCATTTGAACTGTAGCAAAAGACACTGGGTAAAAGTCTCTTATCTATGTTATGTCTATTTAAAAATTTTTTAATATGAAGTTAAAAAACATGAACACATTTAAACTTACTGATGAGTTAATGAAATTGAGAATAGCATTATGTCTTTAAATTTGTTCCAATGGGTTCAATATAATCTTTTTCCTAAGAAAGTTTACTGCATTTAATATCAGGGAGTGTCAGAAACAGTCACTTCCTTTTTATACACTACTGTAAGAAAATAAAGCTTATTGTTGCTACTCTATTCTTCATTTTTTCTTTAGCTGTGTGTCTAAGGACATAGCATCATTTTTTTTTCTTACTACAGGTATGACTCTGCATAAATCTCTTAGGAAAACTCTCTATGCAGGAAATGATATGGTTTATAAAAAGTCTTCCTCCTTTCTCTGGTTCCCACCATGAGACTGGTTTGACCCTGAGTTTTATTATGAATTTCTGTTGCCAACCAACTTTCTATTGTGAATTTTAATCGCTGCCATCTTGCTTTGTTAGAGTCATAGGCATTTAATTTATAAGGGTCTCCTTGTATAAGCATCACTGCCATATTCCTTGCTTCTTTCAGCTTTTTTTTTTTCATGAATAAAAGGGCATTTTGACTGAAGTCAGAAGTCAGATTTATGAGCAAATATTTTCTCTGAGTTGATTGAAGGTCAAACTATCTGATTTACATTCATTAAATACTATGAAGACACAAGTACATTAATATAGAAGAATGCAAGAATGAAATTAAAGCCTATATAAACCTCCACAAAAATAGTGAACAACGAAGAACATCTCATAGCAGTCTACAAAGTGATATACCTTTTAATGGCAAAATTGTGGCTTAAGGCATGGCCATAGATTCTGAAGCCAGGCTTCCTAAAAAACAATATTCAACTCCACCATGAAAACAGAGGCAATTTTCAAACTCTCTGCATCAAAAGCCTATTTATAAAACAGGAATAGTAATAATGGCTACCACATAGGATTCAATATGTTAATACATCAAATCTTCAGAAAAGTGCCTGCTGCTGCTACTACTCTATGCTATATAATTATTGTTACTTTTTATATTTACATAAAAGGAATGTGAGAAGCATTAGAGTGATCACTACCATTATTCCAATGTTAGATGTTTTAATTATTTGGTGCTCTGTATATATGACATTCTTTTCCAAATAATATAACTGCAAACAATTCTGAGAATTTTCTATGAGATTTTGTATTTAAACACTTTTTATGTATTGTCACATCTTTTTCCATGTAATAACTTTGAGGCACATTATATATGTGTATATATGTAATGCCATGTCAGTTGAGTATATATATATGTATATATATGTATATATATATACATATATATATGTGGGTTTGTGTGTGTGTGTATGCAAACTCACACTGAAATAGTTGCTCAAGATCAGTTTAATGAGAGATGGATTCAATGTGCTTGATACTAAATTCTTTGATTTTAAACCCTGTCTGGTGCTTCCAGAATGAAAGTTGAAGGTAGGAGACAAACACTCATTCTTATTAGTTATTTATGAGTTACACTAATCATTTTAGTAAGTTACTTTAAAATTTATTTAAAAATGCAACAATGCATATTATCTTCCTTTATAAATTAATCATTTATGTGATTTATGACCCACCTGTTTTTAAAAATATCTTTCCTGAATTGACCCTAGGTAGTCTTATCTTTCACCTAGTTAAATAAATCAGATTACTAAGTTTATATAGGATATGTTTTGTATAAAATTTGATCATAAAGAATAAGATCTGAAAGACCCAGAGTTACATAACAAGAACATGAACAAGGTTCAATTTACCACTATTATTACAAATTTGCGTATCTATTACTCAATAAGATAGGATATAGATATATATCCTGTCTTGGAGTTTTCAATTTTAAACAAGCATATTTTCTTTATTTTATAGCTCAGCACAAATGTCGTTAGGTTTGTTTTTTTTTTTTATTTTCTCTCTTGAAAGTCTGTGAATTAGAACAATCCAAATTTCATTCCTATTTTTTTTTTCTTCTTTAGACTGCTGAGTCTGTGAAGGATGAAACCTGGAAATCTTGAATTTGTCTTGAAAACAATAAATAAACAAACAGTGAACAATGACTAAGGGAAGAGCTCGGGTTTTAAAAGCAGAATTTTCTATTTACTTTTTCAGTTCCTGTGTCACCTCTCCAAATCTACCTATCTTCTGAATGAAAACCTAGGAAACATCTCTGCTCTGTTGAGTTGTTAGTACCATTTCACAAGTTAAAAAGAGACACGTATTTTTTTCTCGGGAAACTTTCTGCTCTTGGTCCCCAGAAGTGTCACCATACACATACAAATCTAAAATTACTTAGACAAAATGGAATCTGCTACACTTGTCATGTCAACTATACGTGCAATTCTGACCCTCTCATATTCATCTTCCTCACTTACTCACAAGTGAAGGTGAAAAAGGACTCAGTACTCAAGGGCTAAAGAAGAATCATCACTATGAATGAAGAAACAGTGATATTTAAAAATAAGTCATAATAAACTTTAGTATGTTTACTTTCTAAATTGTCTTGAAATTCACAGTAAAAGCTATTTAACCTCACTTGGTAATTTCTTTCATCAACTTTGTTATTATCAGGATTGATTTTAATGTTACTACTACAGCTATATGTAGGCCTATATTCCGAAAGTACACATTGACGAAGGTTTAATATTGTCAAATTATTTACAAACTTTTTTAACATAATGAGATGAGTTTCAGAATGTAGCTCTATTTTTCAGGACTACTGTAATGAATAAACGTTTGATTTAAGAAAACAGCAATTTATTATCTGACACATTTAGAGGCTTGCAGTAAAAAGGCAAGGTGTCTCTAGAATCCAACTACTTCTGAAATCCACAACTCCCTTCTGAGTCTTTCCTTATCTTTTCGTGGTTATGTCTGTTATTCCTTGACTTGCTTAGCCCTTCAATCTTTGCTCCTCTTATCAAATGGCATTCTTCTTTGTGTGTCTGTGTCTCAGGCTTTTCTTCTTATAAGGATACCAGTGTTAACAGATTAGAACCTATACCGTTGAAATATGACCTCATCTTATCTTGGTGATATCTACAAAAACACTAGGTACCAATAAGGTCACATGCTGAGATATTGCTGACTAGGAACTCAATATTTCTTTAAGGGGAACACAATTTCATCTATAACAGTAGGAAAAAAATCATTGGAATGCAAGGATTTGTTCTTTAACTGGTACATAATAAGTTTAACATCAGAAAAAGCACCTATCCTTCTAGATGCCCAGTTCCTTCTCTATTCAATGAGAGGTTGGATGGAAAATATATGGTTATTTATGTCTCTGACACAATAGCTATCTATGAATCTCAAGTTCATGATGTATATCTTCCTCCTTCTCTGTTTCAATACAAAAAATTTCCTAGGCATTAAGACAGAGTGTATCAATTATGTTGTTTTTTACACTGTTTATATGTCAAATAAAGTGATCTTAAATTAAGAATGTATATGATGAATCAAGTCTTTAATGAAGTCAGATCTGGATCATACTTCAACAGATTAACTGATGATTTTGGCCAGCCCTGTCTTTATGTAGTAATCATCTTTATTCCAGTTATAGAGATGAAGGCAATTAATTATTTTAGTCAGTTACATAGTTATGAATGCTTCAGTAATGCCATGTCAGTTGAGTATAAGTAACTATCAATTTTATATATAATATCTACACCCAAAATCTTATGACTGATTTTTAAGGCTGACACCTACTGTATTTGAAAGTAACAAAAATGTTATTAGGAAAATGAATTTTGTTTCAGATAAGCGCCTAAAAATGCATGGTGATAATCCTGGCTTCTTTTGAAAGTTCAGAAATGCAGTTAATCAGTCATCTTTTAATAAATGTACTTGCTAGTCATACTTAGTTTCTCTCTGTAAAATCTTCTGCATCTGAACTTTAAGCTTGCTTTCTGGGGTTTGGTTTCAGTTATATTCACTATTTCAGGAAGTTCCTTGCTGGATATTTCTTACTTTTTGATAAAGTCTGATCCTTCTGTCTGACCTTCTTTTAGAAACAGTTGCTTAAAAGCTGTGTATTCTTCCATTTATCACTAAAAAGTTTTTCTCTGACAAAACTGAACTCAATTCTTTTCCTGTGGGACTACATTCTTATCGTTAAATAAGGCAAGCCCCCAAGCAAAGCTGCGTTCATTCTCCATGGTGGTCTGCTGGGGAAGCACAGGTCTTTCTTTGTGGAGGGTCCCTTCCGCACTGGTCAGTGCGCTGCCTAGGACTTTCAGTCTTGCCTCTGGTCAGGGCGGTAACCCATGCCTTCAATTCATAAAACTGCTGTTACTCACTGCCTCTGGGCTCTATCTTCCACATCTAGTTGAAGCTTAAAATGTGATCGACCTATATTGGCACCTCTGGCTCTCAACACAAATATTTATATAATGCATTGTTAAAGTTTTGTTACTAATATGGCGCCTATGCAGGTATATATGTGTGTGTGTACATATGCGTGTGTGTACATATGTATACACACATTCATTCACACACACATATGTATTTACATACGTGTGTCTGTATATATACATTTATATGTGCAATAAAATATGTATCAAAATCAACAAAAAATGCAAGACTGCTGTTGTACTGTCATGGTTGTCTTTCAAGTAATGCAGTAGAAATACTATTTCAGTACTTGCAGGCAAATTATTGGGGGTATCCGTAAAATATCATTTCAGACTTTCAGCCTTAGTCTCTTTTTCTGTAATTCTAAAGAGAATATATATGTGTATATACAGAAGACTTTTAAAACAGTATTCTAAACATACCTGAGAATCAAGTTTTTTTAGCTACTACTCACAGAATGCATCTTCTATTATTAAATTGAGTCAGAGAGAATACAAGTTTCAGATTACTGGAAAATTCATTGGAATTTTTCAACATTTTTAAAAATCTGGTACCGTCTAAAACTCATTCTTCAATTACTCACTCAGAAATTTTTCCATTCTAAACTCTACTCACAATGTCAGAACCTACTTCTTAATTTTGAAAGAAGATAATATCAAGTTTTGTTCTATAGTTTAATATCATCGTTACTCTAGGCAAGTTAATAAGTCTTTTTAAACATCAGCTTCCTTGAAATGATAAAAATTGCAGCTAAATTTGAGAGGTACAGGAATTACAGAAGAAAGATATGGCAATAAAAATTTTAAATTATATATTAGAAAGTATGCAAAGTGTGTAATTCATCATATTTCTACTCCTCTTTTGATAGACAAAAATAAAATCGGTGAACCAGTTATGATTTTGGTCACATAATTATCAATTAAAGTCTGAAATTCTTGAGAAATAAGGAAGTGGCATATAAAAAGTAAAAACAATCAAATTAAAATTAAAACCAACTTCTATATCCCACCAACTTCTCTATCTCTCTATTTCTGTAAAAATATTTATAGAGATATATAGATATATGCTCAAAAATACTGAGATGGAGATACCACAAATACTTAATGGCAAATATATACACATATTTATATTTGCCTATTTTACTTTAATTTTCTAAAGAAACCACTAGTTCAATAATTTTAAAAAATCACATAGAATACAAAATTATTTCTGAGGATAAAGATAAAACAAAATACAACCTCCTGAAAATGGCAGTCAAATAATTATTCTGAAAAATTGATAAAAAAATTCCAACATAAATAATCAAAATATTTTAAAGGGGAAAATTAATTATATATATATTACACAATGTTCCCTTCTCTTTTGACTTTACAGCTGAGAGGGAAAAATGAATTTAGTTACAGGTGATTCATAATTCATATGAATTCATTTTTTAAGAAACTGAGCTCTAGCAGTTATTAATTATTAGAAGATTTACAGTATATTTAAGGATGATACATAGCTATGTCTGCTAGAAAAGAATGGATCCTATCCAAATAACATGGAAATAAGTGTTGCATTTATACATAAGGAAAGAGGATTTAATGCCATCGTTATTATTGCCATTTTTAATAGCAATACAGCTCCGCAGCAGCCATCATAATTATTGTCACAGGCTGGGAGGTTGTGGGAGGGCAAGAACAGTTTTATAGATTAATAATCTCTTGAGGTCATGGAGTACTAAATGTGTTTCTTCTCTAGTGGGGAGAGGCGGAGGAATGGGAGCTGTGTCTGATTAAATCTGAGAAACCTGGGTTTGTGTATGAACATCTTAACAAGGAAATGAGATTGAGCCGCTTTAAAACTCATCCAGTTCAACTACAGTAAATATTGCTTGGCAGCAGTGAGATCTTAATTAGTATTTCCCTCCTGTTAAAACAATTTTAGTGGTGAAGAGATGCTGAAAGAGTGATGTTTTTTTTCTGTTGAAACGTTCTTTTTTAGCTCTATTTTTATCGCATATTTTCAGAGGACGAACAACCTATAAACTGTATTTTTATAGTTATTTACCATTTCCTGTAACTGCCTGCTTAAATTTTGATTTCCTATTTAAATTTATTTTGTTAAATATAACCAAAGGAAGTTATTCTTCTCATTGTCAGTTCAGTTATCTCAGTCTTCAGGTTAACAATAATATTTCTACACAAAAAAAAGCAGAAAAAAAAATGAAAAGTAAATTGTGTCCGTACTTAGTTTATTTGTATAACTAAATATAATGTCAGATGTGATTTTATGAAATTATCACTAGAAAATTGTCATGCTCTTATATTTATGATGCCAAGTATTTTAAAACTATGAACAACACTTCTGAAATCGAGGCATATTTTTCCAGATTTGTGTCTAAATTTCTAATGTAGTTTGTACTCAATATCCAAATTTGTTCATTCACTTACTGTTCATTTAGAAAGTGTAAATATGTTGAAAGGGATGCTAAAGGATTTTAGACATGGATCTTACTCTCAGGAAACAACTAACCTATTAAGGGAAGACACATTACACTTAGTAGAAATGAATACATATGTGCCTTTCAAAAGATTAATTCATATTTACAATAAAACTTTGAAAAATGTCAGGGAAACAAAGTTTAAAAAAAGGCTCAGTAAACTAAAATTTTGTACAAAACTATTTGTACATGATTTAAATGATTTCATCCCTCCTTTCTGTAAATTAATCAAGAAATACATATTTTAGATCATCTTAATCCTAAAATCAGTATACTTTGGTGGATGGAAAGTGGCAATAAGAGCTCAGAATGTTGGAACAATGCTATAAAATGTCTATCTCCAGTATAAAAGGACAGATGGTTGATTTCATTTGATTTAAAAAAAAAATACCACTTAGTAGATTTAAGAATATTAATGACCATTATTAGTCTACTGTTTCTGCACATTGGCAAACAGAAGTATTTAGTTCCTTCTATGTATCCTTAGAAGGTAAGAGAATTCAACCAAGACTGTGGTTAAGATTGAAAGAAACAGCCTTCCTATTTTGTACTGAAAAATCATTGCAATATGAATAACAATGATAATGTTAGGTCAGAATAATTTCTTCTATTATCCTAGTGCTTCAGCTCTCTTGTCACTCTTACAGGAAGCTTCAGGAAAATTGTACGAATAAGCAAATGAAAGAAAATTAAGCTCTTTGTCTTTGTTTAATGTAATCTCAGTGTACTTCAATTACAAGTTTGAAGAGAGTCATCCTGAATATATATTTTGAAGTAATGTCAGTCGTTATTCATATGTATTCTTTCTTCTATTGGTAGTCTTGCTTTATTAAATTTCTTGACCATGGATGAATGCTATACATGTATTCCCATTTGACAGAAAGTAGTGCAGTTACAGGGAGTATATCAACTTGGCAAATTTAATTTTTTTTATGAAATGATTTAACACCAAAAAGAAAACCTGAACAATAATATGTTTATAAAGTATGCATTATTTTTAAAGCTTTAGTTATTATATTATAGTTTGCCCTGATTTCCAAAAGTAGAGCCATAGCTTTTTGCCAACTGACTTATTGCAAAGAAGCAATTATCATTAATTTATATGGAACAATTTTGAGCACTCCCAGACTCCCAAAGTAACCTACTAAATCAGACCAAATAACACAAAAATCCTGAAATAACATTACCATGTGTAAAAGCAGGAATGATGTGATGAGCACACAGCCTACCTAAAGCAAAAATAATGTATTTATGGTACAGTTTCACTTACTAGAATTGGGAAAATAAAGAGCATATGGAAGTGAGAGATGGTGATGATGGTGTGTTATTCTGAATTGTCAGAGGCTGGGGTTGGGGATTGGAGGTACAGGGTGTAGGAGAGAGTGCAAGAGGTTTTATTAACATTCTTTCATGGACTGAATCTATCATGGCAAGCAGGTCACTATGTATACATTTTCTTTTATATCTACCTTTCTCAGTGTGGAAGGTAGAGATTCCTGGTCTGCTGTGACTGATATTATTAATATGGAGGACTCAAAATCCAACAGTGTACTTGACTGCTTAGCCTCACGAGATTTTCTATAACAGATACTGCAAAACAAAATTTGATCACTGCTTTCTTTTTTTTCTCATAAATGTAAAAATCCTCTTTAGATTTCTTTCCTCTAACAAAAACAGGTAGCAATGAAGGTCTTTCTTAAAAGTCAAGAGACCTAATGTGAACTTTTCACAAACATGGGATACTTTCATTGATCCTAAAATAATCCAAAAAGGAAATATTGTGCCTATCATCCTTTTTTTGCATATGAAGAATAAAATTCAGAGTCAGCGACTCTACTCAAAGATTCACAGAGTCTAAGATTTGGAAAGGACACTCTATTTACAATGATCATGTTTTTATTTCATAGGAATTTTTAAATTAGCAATTTTGCTAAAGCAACAAGCAAGGGTTATAACTTCCATAGAAAGAAATATTTTCAAATGATATGATCAATTATGTTCCTCTAATTCTTTTCATGAAATTATTTCATTTTGGCTTGAATAAATCCAGTGTTGTGAGAAAAATATTTTCTTTCAGGTTTTCCCTTAATGTACTTTTTTCTTACTAAATATTTGATTTATAGTCATCAAAATATTCATTCGTTTATCTTCTACCCATTGATCTTAGGCTTGAACTTGAAAATGATCTATCTTCCTTTAAATATCTGAGTACATTAGTCATGTCCATTCCTCCATTAGTGCAACTTTTTCCTACCACCCCATTTTCTCACCATCCTTCACAAAGCATGATTTTCAGATACTGTAATAGTGCTGATATCCACCCTTAAATGTATTCAATGCCTTTTCCTCCGATTCTTTCTAAAATGTGTCCCTGGGGCAAGAGAAAAGAGAAGAGGAATGATTGGCAATGGGTATAAGGGTTCTTTTTTATTTTGAAGTGGGGGCTGTAAGTGTTCTAAAACTAGTATATGGGGCTGGTTGCAAAACAGTGTAATTGTACTAAAGTCCACTGAAGTATACATTTTAAATGCATAAGTTTTATGGTGTGCAAATTATGTCTCAATAAGGCTTTTAAAAAATAAAATATATCACTGGGAGATGACTACAGACTATAGCAAAAATAACTCATGGAACTAGAACCGATTGTATTTGAATATTGATAACTGTAGGACTGTCTCAAGTTTCATGTTAGTTGATAATGGTGGGCCTCATGCTATCAACATGAGAGGAACTCAAAGTCTGTTTCTTTTCTGGAATCATGTGGATCATAGTGATATATTCTTGATGTTATCATAATAACTCTTTTTCTCACAGGAGAGGCATTGATTCCCAAATCTTCTTCTGACCCTTGAACCAAGTGTCTTCATTCCAGGTCAACTGTCCTAAGTAGTTTAAAGTCATCTTTTCAGTAGACCCACAAGAGTTCATCCATCCTTGCCTCAGCAAATGAGAAAATTTTTTACCTTCCTTATAGCATTCCTTTCTTGACTGCTCCAGCCAGACTCCTGCCTTCAGATTTCTGACAAAGAAAAGAGACATCATTAGTGACTATAGCCATATGTGTGCCAATCCTTATCAAGCCTACAACAATCTGTTTTTAGGATTATCTGTTGTGAAACCTCACATTGGCAGCAATGCTGATGCATAGCCAAAATCTGGAGAGGCAGTGAGATGTCAGGAAATTCCCCCCTCTAGAAATTCACTTGAAAGAATCTCTGAATTTTCTAATCTTCCATTATATAAATTGCTTCTAATGATCAATTGATCACTTTTGATGTCTCTTAGTAATTCTGCACAGATTTATTCAGAACCATTCTTTGAAATGGGTATTTTTATACATATTGTCTTCAGTTTAGACTTTAGCTAAAATTCTAAAAAAAAATGCATTTAGCATTTTGATGCATTAGTCTTATCCTTTACAGACCATGAGAAAAGAATCGAAGCTATTAACTTTAATCTATGTACAAATCATAGGAAAATAGAGTTGTAGTAAAAGAATGCAAAAACAGCTCTTTGTACCTCAGTTCCCCACTGTTAAGTAAAATATTGAGCAGCATGAAACAACTTAATAGTCATAGAGTCACCAGTCTCATCATTTCAACCTCTGAGTGCATCCATCCTAAATATGTTTGTACATCCTTTTTTTTTTATAGGATTCTCTGTAAGAAAGAGAAATCAAGATGCATGACTAGCATAACGCTGTCAATATTTATGACACCATGTAAATCTAATTCACATTGTTGGGTAAAAAATCAACTTCTTTATAGACCAATAGCTCTTAAATAATAAAGTTTACTTTGGATGATTAATCATAGAATCCTGCTTACACATCTCTACCATGATCTTTTAAATCATATCACATCTTCTTTTCATTTAGTGAGAATCTAGATGATTTGTATACCCTTCTTTGATTTATAGTTTTGAAGTAGAGCTCTCAAAGGGCTCAGTTAATGTGGAAATCAATAACACTGATGCTAAATGTGCACTGTGAATGTGTATTTCTTTCTTTCCTCACAACCCTATCTAACACACACTTTCCTAAAAGATGTCTCCAAATATTTTATTAGAGAATTGCTACAGAATCAAGGAGCAAGAGTTGCTCATTTTAAAATCCAAATTGACTTTGAATTCCTATGATTAGTATATTAAGTCTAATTTTAACAAGTATTTATTTCCTCTAATGAATATCAAGATGTAACCTTAAGAAATAAATAACTTTGAAACAGCAACAAGGAAATGAAAATGTATGGATTGCAGACATCATTCGATACTGTTCAGCTCCTGCAGGCCCTTAGTGTTTCACTGTGGTTTGGATACTGCTCAACATTCTTTAACAACAAAAATTATAAAAACATACAAATGCTTCAACATAGCATTTGTAACTGAGTAGTAAGAGAAAAACAATGAGAATATTTAACTAATGGAGGGCATTTCTTTAATGGAGGGAGGATTAATATCATAAAGTATCATTTTAGAAAGGTTCTATTGTGAAACATCAGGCTCACTCCTCTGTTTATGAAAGAATTAAATCCATACTGGGAAGAAGAAAATGTATACAATTCACAAGTATTTTACAATGAAGCATGTTATCACTTTTCAAAACAAGTCACTTATAAATGTGTTAAAATCTTCATCGTTAGGAATTTTTTAATGGGCTTAATGAATTAACAATAATGTATGTAATATCCAAAGCTTCCTTTTTATATTCCTTAACAGAAATAGACAAGATCTCTCTCCCTTTGTTCTCTAAGATAATTTTTATAAACATTTGAAGTTTGTACCCATCTCCTTTGACATTTTTTTTAAAAAAAATAAAGAAAAAGCATCCTGTTTCTTTGACATTTTTTGTTTTATTTTATAGCTTAAACAATTGACTATTTTTAATTTCATCACAATTATTTTTAAATTTTCAATAAACACACTAAAACTGTGAATCTAAGATCTGACTCCTGGAATACCACCCAAGAACAGATATGTTTCACACTGAATTTTCCCCTGGGATATGGAATCATTCCTGATCAGTGATCTTTCCCTAGAGAATGTTTTTTGGGGTGAGTACACAGTCAATCTGTGTTTAATTCTGCTATTTAGAGACTCTTGCAGTCAAGCTTTTTCTTAAATTGCCCATACTTGCCTTCATGTGTGAAGATGACTTTGCTAATGTTAAAGACATATAGAAAGGGGGCCAGAAGACCTGCAGATCCCTCTATTTTGCATAGACATTAAGGCATTTCTATGAAGGAAACTGCCCACTTAAAATCTGGTACTTTTGGCAATTCTATTTCCTTGTCCTAAATAGTCATTAAAAAGTTTGCATATGGAATATGTGATTTTTAACACTGCTGAACAAAAAGTGGATTGTTGTTGGGTAGTGACTGAAAATTCTGTAATGTATGATGCAGTATTTTTTAACATCTATAAGCTCCACCCACTGCATAAGGAATACTGAAAGGATATGAACTAACCATGATCTGTTCATTATTATACACTACCGCCAAGCATTCATTTACTTTGCATGTATATATATTGATATATATGTGTATCCAAATATATGTATATATATATTTTTATAAATAAAATCTGCTAATTTTACATCAGAGAATGGAACAAAGATACCTTCCTTCAGGAAGCCTACTTTTCATTGTCTGACATACAAAAATGCTGAATCATTAGGCAACCATTAAGTTGCTGTGCTGAATGAAGTAAATGAAAATAAATAAAAGAGTTAGTGCCTCCCAGAAATGATCCCTCTGTATAAACGTAGTTGAAAGTATTTATAGTTTTTATTCACTAAAGACAAATTGCTACTTTGTGGCATAAATTCTTTCAGAGCATTTTTCTGTAACATAATTTTTCGTGTTTATTTCCTTCTCTTATTTTATCACTTCCCAAGCCATAATAAGATATGATTATATATGATTACATGCTAATCCTTTCTAGAGGATTGTTAGATTCATTTTCAATAGTTGCCATCAACAAATTAAAAAACTGAGGTGATAAAATTAGTTATCTTTTATACTTATGCTACTTCTATAGGAAATACCAAGATAATAATGTGTTGATTTTACATATATGTATAAATATATTTATTTTTATTTTTATTGACACATATATTCCTGTATAATATTTTTGACTTATAAAGAGCAGAAATATGCTAGTATATAGAAAGACTTAAAGTCTTTTTAATATTTTTTATCTTGCCTAAAAAGACAAATAGAACTGCTAATTATTACTTCTCCAAAAGTAGCTATAGATCAAATTTTGTTGATTTTTATTTAATAAATTTCAATCACTAGTAGCAAAGTGTCCATACATTTATAGTTTACAAAACTTACACTTATTTAGGTTTAGTTTTATTCTATTTTATTGATTTGTTTATCGATTTTTCAACATATATTTATTTTACAACTACTCTATGTCATACTATTTTCTATTTTCACTATACTTCATATTCATCAAATAGAGGATCCTTTGGTTGCCGCTGTTATTTATATATCAAGTAAAAATATCACGACCTTTATGTGGGTCATCTGTAATTTCCATTGTGATGAATGTGTTAAATGTAATACAACATTCATTTTTAGTATTTACTCTATTTTTCTATATAGTATTCATTTCTAATGGTTATTTGGGTATCTTATACTATTATAAATTATTTGTTATTAATACAAAATTTTTAAATTTAGCATATGCAGAACTTTTCATAACTAGGTTTATGAGTGAAAGAATAATAGACCTGGAAGTAAATATAAAGGTCATCATTAAGTCCAACTCATTTTTTTTCATCAGGTGCTATCTCACTTGTTAATATAAATAATCATCCAGTTGCTTACGAGTTATACAAGATTTAGTAAGTTAATAGGTATATTTTGGTGTCATTTCTATATAAATATGCATTAATGCACAAATTTAAAATGTGTCAAATATTTTGACTATCACAAATTTATTTATATCATCTTTTCTTAACATTTCAAATTGCAGTTTGCACATGTGCTGCATGTACTGACTATTTGATAGGAAAAAACAAAACAAAACTTTCATCTTTCAGTATTTCCTGGGTTGGTTAGATCATTTATAACCTATGCTATGTATAGAAAGACATCATTTAAGATAGTACTGCTTACCTTTATTGAAGAAAAGACTTTTGGAATAATACAAAAGTTAGCATTTCATCATCCTGTGCATTCATTCTCATGAGCGCTTTCGTATTCACCATATGAACTGTCAGAGCGATCATTTACCATGGAGGTTTGTGATGGATGAGTTATTCATTTGTGCCTAATGGACCACTCAACATTTCACTTCAGCAGTAACTAACCATATTCTTTACTGTTTTTCAATGATCAAACATCTAGCTTATTGCTAAGTCGTTAGGGGTCTTCAGTTGTTCTTAGATGATGATTTTGCTTATGAATCAGGTAGATTAGGGAAACAAAAAACAGAAAAATAATCAATTATATAATCTTACACTTTTTGGTACTCCAGTACTAACTTTAAAAGACACTTACTTGATTATTAAACTTGTGAAAAGATTAACAATGTAATTTAAATTAATTTATAAATTAATATATAATTAATTTATTATTTTAAATTAATTTATATTTATAAAAGTATGAAATATGTCATATAGACATGTACTTAATGAAATCTTTCCTCAGTATGTTTTATATTAATTTTAAGACAATATAATTTATCTGTTAACATTAAAAATAAATATTCATATATTATTAATTATATATTGAGTCTAAAGTGTTGACTTTGTAGTATATTTTGAGTAACTTTTAAAATAAATATATTTTTTTTTATTGACAGGAATGAAGGTGAGTAGGTAGGCAGGCAGAAAGAGAGGAGAAAGAAGTTCCCTATTTATTTTACTTAGTTGCTCATCTTGGTTGTTTCCCCAGAGCCCTTGGCCTGAACCAAGGATCCTCAAAGTATTTTTGATAACAGATGCTCATGCACTATGCATGAATAAAAAATAATAAATATGTGGATGATCAACTTGATGCAACATATATAACTTCTCAGTTTCAATATAAATTAGATATTTTACCTGAAATTTAGAATAATTCTAAGACAATCTTTTGTTGAGAACCTATTATTATAGTTTCCCAAGAAATTGCACAATTTTTGTACTAAATAAAAATCAGGAAGTTAGAAGGGCAAATTTTTTTTTCATTTCCTTAATTGCAGCTGATATTTGGTGACAGATCAGTAGACACATCTACTCATACCTGGTTACTTGGTATAATCCTAATCATGCTGATGAATATACAAGTAATACATTATTTTTAATTAGCAAATATCATACTTAAATAAAGGAGTGAAACTTTAAAGAAGTGAAGATTTCTTTAAATTTTCCATATTTACCGAGTTCTAGTTTGTACTGTGTATGCGGAGTAACACTTATTGAATTCTATTTTTCTATTTTGTCTATTTAATTTCTTGAGTCAACTTTAAATATTTTGCACATGTGAAATTGGAATCCTACCCTCTTTTGGAACCAGAACTAATCTATGGTATAGTATATGATATATTTGAATGCAAGCAAAATTAAAAACACCAAGAAATAGTCTCTTCACTTTTGTATTTGCAACAGATTACTCACATTGTGAACTAAAAAATTTTGGCAACAAATTCATAGCTCAATCTGTGAAAGTATATTTCTTTAATACTTAAAAAGTTCCTATTCTTTAAATTATTATGACCTATATATACCATTTATCACATACTATGCCACATATAAATATGCATATATAAATATACATGCACATATATTTGCAAACACACACAGCAGGACAGTAATTAAACCTACGTACTGGAATGAGAGTAATAAACATCTTACTGTACAAATAACTGAGGCTTTTACACCTGCAGTAAACTATAAATAACACAAAAAAATAATTTTTTCTAGTTTTCATACTAATCTAAGGAAAAGATGAAAGCCCTTAGTTAGTGGAAGAATCTGGGTACATTTTTCACTTAAATCTTTCATGTTCTTTTGGACCTACACTCAAAGAACCAAGAACCTCAGTATGTCACAAAACATTGTTCCATACACATTTCCCCCGATAGCAATATTTAAAACGTATTTCATACACCACATCTATATGAATTGTCCCTGTATGATGTCTGTTTATACTGTTATTTGCTACATTGGTTTTCTAGGACTGTTCCAACAAGTACCACACACTGAGTGACTCACAACAAGAAACAATTATTGTCTCATAGTTCGGAATGTTAGAAGTCTGAAATAATGTTGTCACCAGGGTCGTATTACCTCTGAGACTCTGGTTAGAATCCTTCCTTGTCTCTTCCTGGGGTCTGATAATGATCATTAATTCTTGATGTTCCTTGGCTACTTAACTTCTGTTTATTTCTCTGTCATCACATTAAACATCTTTCCTCTTTTTTCTTGTGAGAAAATCAGTCATATTTGATTAGGTCTTACCTTAGTTTATTATAAAATCATCTTTACTTAATTGCATTTATTAAAAAAAACAAACAAACCTAAACCAAATAAGCTCACATTTATAAGTATTGGGGATTAAGATTCCAAAACATTTTTGGTGGGGGTTATAGCTCAATCCATAGTACTTGGTAATTGTAGAAATATTGCTTTATTCCCTGTGACTCTGACTCTACATTGAGTAGTATGTATTGTTTTTTGCCTTCTGCTTGATCCAGTAATTTCTTGATTTGATTACAATCTGAAGATGCTGGTGTTATAATCTTAATGTTTGAGTCTCCAAAAATTAATATATTGAAATTCTAATCAATGCTGATGGTATTATGGAGTGGAATCTTCAAGAGGTGATTAAGTCATGAGGGCAGAGGCTTCATTAGTGGGGTTAGTAACCTTGTAAAAAGAGGTTCTAGAAATATTCCTTGCCTTTTTCCTCAATGTGAAGACTCAGTGAAAATAAGGCTGACTTTTCTATGAACAGGAATTCCTCACCAAACAAGACTCAACTGGAAACATGATCTTGGACTTCCCAGCATCCACAAGTATGAAAAACAGTTGGATATCATTTATGTGTCATTCATCTATGTATATCATTATAACAATTCAAATAAACTAAGGCAACTTCCTTCCTTGTTTAATATGACATTATACATGAAATAAGGAATCTTCAGAAATTTGAGGTACCATCTCTTGCTGGGTCAGATCAGATCTCGATATCTGTCTTTAGTTTCGTTGAGATAGAAGATCCAAAGATCTGGAGACAAAGTATGGTAAAAGTGGCTGGTACATCCTTTCCCTCCCTTTAAAAGGAAAATTCTAAACAATAGTCACTTATTACCAATTTCTCTGCTTTCATATATTTGACATAATTTCAAAAATGCAGAGACTCCAAGGACTCTGGGAATAGGATGTGACATCGCTTAGACATTAGTGATGTTTGCAAAAGAAAATATCCCCAGTTAAGTTGCAGTAAGGACCCTATGTTCACCATTATAGCAAGAAGAAATTTGTGTTGTGGCTCTTTTATTATGATCTTAGGGGAAATTGTCAGGATTTTTATTTTTTCTCTAGGGCAAGATGATATGTCCTCTAGTGATACTTAATCACAGACTCTATGTTATCTTAATGAAAACCAATCACAACCTTACCCTGTTGAAATGAGTTATACTATAATGAATTTAGGAAGAAATACATATCAAAAAGCTAAATATAATGCCTAAAGCACTCGATTCATTCTCCTTTATGCTGATATGCATCTCTCTTAGAGTAAGATGCCCTAGGTTGCCATGCATACATTACTTTAAATATCGATGGAAAACTCTTCAAGTTGCTGGAATTTTATGCAGTTGGAAAGATGGCATTTAGATGACCTTCACTGATGATTTTCCAAAACATTACTAGCACCTCTTAACATATCACCAGCTGTAGTAGGGGAGTTATTAATAGTTATCTATTTTAATGAAGATTAATAAGAACTATAATCTAAATCCTAAAAAGAGACACATTACTGTACAAGTCTATAGATGAAAATTTTCATCTCTGGTATTGACATTTTATAATGAATATTAGATAAATTGAGAAACACCATAATGAGAACTGTACAGACTTTAGCCCTGAACCAACTGGATTAGAATCCTGCTTCTACTAGTTACTAACTTAAAGTTTTGTGATAGGATAATTGAGTAAATATAAAAAAAAAATCTCATATATGAAAACTTGTATCAGTAGCTCAGTTATAGATATTCAATTTCATATTTTGATATTTGAATTTAATAGCCTATAAGAGGTATAATTCTGCTCTGAATTTAAATTCTCAAAAATATATGTACAGACACTAGTAGCAAACTTTTAAGTATAGATGAGATTAGAGCATGCTATTTACAACCCAAACATTAATGGTTACTTCTCTGCTTCCACAAAACTCTGGACAATCCCTTCGTCTTCTCCACATGCTAAATGTTGAAGATAAAGTGGTTGGCATAGACTGACTACAAATTAATTTTAAGATAGTGAAAATAGAGCATTTTATTTTGTAACAATTATTTTTATATTTTATGTGTTGAAATATATTAAAAATCATAAAGATTGAAAACCTAATTCCTTCCAAAAATGATATAAATCTGACAAGTTAGTAAATTAAATGTAATGATTGTCAAGCAGGCAGATCTGTTTGTTCGTCAAAGGCAATGTTCTTTTCTGTGTTTTTATTTATTTTCCACCATAGCCAGAAGTGGACATCTTCCTCAAGCTATAATTATTTCTAAATTTCTAGGTATCATTTAGCATTGAGTAAAAATTTTACTTTTCTCATAGAATATTTTTAGACATACCCTGTTGACATATTTTACTTTTTATTATTCTCAGACTAACCCTATTTATTGATCAAGGGTGATAATTTATTTTGTCTCTGTATTTATCATTCAACTACAAGTTCTAAGATTGAGGGAAATACGTCAAGGTGCTTGCCATGTTATATCTGGTGCCTAACATGCAGAAGGTATTCAATAAATACTTTAATATCCTGAATAAAAAGAAAGAAAAAAATCTTCAAAATTCAGTTAGTTTTCAAATAAATATCAAGTTGATGTAACTTCAGTAAATTATATCATTTAGTTAAACGAATCTCATGAAAAACATTCCCCAGGAGTTAAAAAACAAATATGTCTAAAAATTTGCATCATATTTATTTATAAATTTTATTAAAATACAAACATATATTGTGGATGCAGTAGTTTTAAAAAGACTTAAATGAAATAACAAAAGGGAGCATGCACTGTATTTTAAATAATACTACAAATCCCTCTTCTTGTGTGAGGAAAATCCAAAAAGTAGATTATTAATAGACATGGCTATGTTATGTTCTAATGTCAGAGAGACACATGATTAAGTTCACTACAATTTGAGAAATTCAATTAAACAAAATTTGAATTTTAAGAGACACATTCAATAGCAGCACATTTTATGGATGATTCCTTAATATATAACTTAAAAATAAAAGTATAATAAATAACAAATAAAAGGTAAGTTACTATCTAGAATCCTAGTTCAGCATACAATGTCAATTCTCTGGAAAATGTGTCATTTTTGACATATTAAGTATTCTTAATAACTGATGTTATCAAATAAACAAGTTTTTCTTCATTTGTAACTATATTTTTGAATGTCTAAAATCTAGTATTTTGCTATATTGCCTGGTATTGCAAAATTATTCAAGGGGTAGAAATATATGAGCACATTGGCTTAACACATTTTCTGTGCAGATAATTTTTTCCAAAACATTTCAAGTCAGAACTAGATGGAATAATAGTTGAATCACACAGTTCCTATGAGCACCAAGACAATAGTAGTAACTGTGAGAATAACATCATCATGTGGTCAAGGAGTCATAAAAGTTTGTTATCAATAAGAAAACAAAGCATAATTAAGTTTTTGTTTTAAAAGAAAGGTAGAGGAATTAAGGCAAGTAGAGGCAGGCAGTCAGTAAGAGAGGAAGAAGCATTTTCCTTGTTTTATCTTGTTGTTCATCTTGGTTGTTCTCACTGGCCCTGGGATGTAAACCTTGGGATGTATGTGGACTGACCCCGACCACTACTCTTAGACATAAAAAAGGCAGTATAGTTTATGAAATAGAACTACAAGAGGAAAAATTATTAAGTCTAAATGCAAACCCTATTCCTATTCTTTAATCATGACTATATTTTCTTAAAGACATTCTCTTTCCTTTCCCTCCTTGATAGCATTAGTAAAGATATCCTTCAGTAATCCTAACTTCAATTTGAGCTAGAATTCATGGAGGAGAAAAGTGGTAGTTGGATAAAAAGAAGAAAAGTAAATATTTTGCCTCCTTGCATTTATCCAGAAAGAGATTAAGCTGCTTTTAATTATTTTCCTTCTTTAATAACTAACTAGAAAAATTAATAAACAATTACCCTCACCTGATATTTGTAGATTGGGTACTAGAGACATGAATCCTTCCATCAATATTTGGAAAAATGACCGTATCACTATGCTCTGAATCAAGGTGTTCCACTATTTTGACAAAAAGCAACAAATACTCTTTCAACAAAGGACATCTGGAGAGCACCGAAGCTGATTTTATCAGCTCTTACTGTCCAGTAACATTTCAGTCATAAGATGATATTTTAACCAATCCAGCAACATGAAACCATAAATAGTTCATTGGCTCTTAATGAAACATAATTCAAAGAGGAAGAAAAGAGCAAGAAAATGCAGTCAAGGTGTGTTTGAGATGTTCACAGAATCCTGAACTGAGCTCCTTAATCTCAAATGATTTTCATTTGAATATAACATTTTAAAATCTCCCTCAACAATACAATATTTTTCCTCATAAAAATTTTAAGTTCAATAAAATCGAATTTAAAGAAGTCACTTGTGTTTTAAAAATATCACCTTGGCTAATTCTGCCCTTAATGGTAAAATGATGATAGATTAATACAGAGAAGCAAAAATTACCATTATTTAGGATTTTTATATCTCATATATTTTACTAAAACTTTGCATGAATTACTACTTAACTGTCAGACTAGCTCAAAACAGTGAGGTGGGTATTCTTTTTCCCATCTTACAGATAAGGAAACTGAGGCACAGTTATTAAGTGGTCATGTTACACATAATACACAGAGATGGGCTAACTCAGGTTTGTAGGGGATCAAAGTAATGCCTCTGGCAACCAAACTATATTGCCAAATAGAAGTTCCAATATTTCCCCGTCGTTTTGCAATTTGTTAAATATTTCTCTTTTTTCATTGCTGTGTCTCATGATTTCACAAATAAACTAATTCATGCATTATTAGCATTGCTATGTTTATATTTATTTGTTTAAATTTTACTGGGACAAGAACACAACATAGGCGCACCCTGGTGGAGCAACGGTTGGGACAATCGCCTCTGAAAGGTGGAGGCAGCATACCCCTGGGTTTGAGTCCTTGTATTGGGAAGAAAGTAGTGTGAACAACTAAAATGGAAATAAAATATAATGTTTCTCCCTCTTCTCCCTTCCTGCCTGCCTCCCTACTAGCCTTCATTCCTACCTGTACCATCTCTCCTTTAAACAAAACAAAACAAAACAACATAAGATAAGCTTCAAATTCTTCACAAAATTTTTAATGTTTAATGTAGCATAGTTAAGCTTAGGAAAATAGTGTAGAGTAGATCTTTAAGACTTATTTATACCACATAATTGAAACTTTATACCCATTGAACAGAAACTCTTTTGTTTCTCTCTAAAGTCCCTGAAAGCCAATATTCCATATTCTGATCAAATGAGCATGATTGTTTTTTTTAACATTTTTTTTTAACATTTAGCATTTTTTTAACATTCATTAGACTATAGACTGTTTCCATATCATGCTATTATGAATAATGCTACAATGAATACTGGAGTGCTAATGTCTTTTTTCACATAAATACCCAAAACTGGGATTGCTGGATCACATGATAGTCCTATTTTTAAATTTTAAGAAAAATATCTTTACTGTCTTCCAAACCAGCAGCATTGTTTCAAATTCTGGTCAACAATGTACAAGGGTCCAAGTTCTTAACATTCCTGTCAATACTTGTTGCCTTCTATCTTGGTGTGTATGTTTTTGTTTTGACAATAATAATCCTAACAGTTGCCAGGTGATATCTCATTGTGCTTTTGATTTTCATTCACTTTTTTATTGATGATGTTAAGCATCTTTTCATTGGCTATGTATGTCTTATTGGAAGAAACACTTATTCAAGTTTTTAGCACATTATTTAATTGAGTGATTACAGGGGATTTTTTGTTTTGTTCTGGCTTTTATTTTGCTGTCGAAGTAGGAGTTCTTTATCTATTTTGGACATTAACCTCTTATCTGATACATGATTAGTAAATATTCTCTCCTATAGGTTGCTTGTCACTCTATTAGTTGTTTCTATTGCTGTTCAAAAGCTTTGAGAGACAAAGACAATAACTATGTGTAACTGATTTGTCAAAATCTCTGAATTAGAGAAAGGAAAAAGGCGGAATCAGTACCTGAATTTAATTAATCTGACTAATCCACACTTGTTTATGAAATATAAATCCAGAGATTTTATTAGAGGTTTTCTTGAAATACCATATGAAATATTAAAATGTTTTAGAGAACTTTAAAAAATACATAAGAAATAGCAATATGAAATTTTGGTAATGAAGCCAAGAAGGATATAGCAATATGAGACACCCTGCGGGCAATATCTGCTTTTATTTTATAAAGTACATTTTTTATGTAAAATTACTCTGAAAGAAACTATTGGCATCTTTTATTCAAGTCAATTCCATACATAATATATAGCTAATGCCTTCCATCTGAAGGAAAGGACCACCTAACTGTATCTTAACATGTTTATCAAATCTATCTGTTACACAGCATGTCCTATTTGTGGGTTGATATAGCAATTACAATTGTCACAGTGGACTGTTGACTCATAGATATTTAATAATATCTCTTACCTTAGCTGGTTATATTAATAATATCTGGTGCTTTTTTTCATTCCTAACATATAAGATTTAGCTCATTGCTTGTTAATTGAATTGAAAAATAAATCAATTTTTATATGATAGTTCTAGTGAAAGTATTTTGTAGTTCATCAGGATGGTAGGAAAATAAGAGATCTCTATTCTCATATTGTATTCAAGATCAGTAGATACAAGACAATAAGGAGAAGAAAAGATTAGCTAATATGAATACGTATAAGGTGCATTCGAATTTTTACTTTAATTATGGAAATAAACTTTTGCTCTTGTATTTGAACTGGCCAATGATGTATCTTTGTTGGTGCAATTACAAGTGTGTATTTCATGCTGCATTCTGATATTATAACACCAAGAAACTTGTTTGAATCAGTCCCAATAGCATTTGAAATGACAACACTACATTTAAAAGCAACCTGCTATCCTTTAAAAAGATAGCATGATTATGTAATTTCGTTGTGCGGAACTAGTTCTTTTCTGTCTTAGAAAACATGAATGTTCTAATTACCCAACTCATCTTGGTTCAAAGACTATTATAATTCTTTAAATTGGATTCTTTTACAGAAGACAAGAATTGGGAAATTAACTTCTGATTGAAAATGCAAAAAGTCAATGTACTTTATACTCTTTCTTTGAAGTCTAAATATTTATAGTAATGTTGAATAATTCTACATAAAGTACTTAATATTAGCAATGTTTAATGGTCATGTGGAATTTTAGTCATTATAAAATGTTTATAAATTGAAGTTATTTTGTACAGCATCACTCTTAAATAAGTCAATATTAAGGTCACATCTTCTTGTATCAGAAAAATAAACCAAATGAGGGAAGCCTTGGGAGTATAGTTTACCACAGTATATCTTCAAAAGAGATGTGAAATTCTATTGCCATATCAAAAATGTGCAATCCTTCCAGATCTTAAAAACTGCTGCAGTTTGCAATACAGATTAATTTTGAAGTATTGTGATCTGTACTTCCCAGTCTGTGTATAATATGGATAAGTTTTCCAAGACAAGGTTCTAGAGGTCAGGAACAATGGAGACTATATTGCCATACTTGCGTCTTGCACAGTCATACCCAAGATGATGCTCCAGCAAATGCAAGTTTAATGAATGAATAAATGTTATCAAAATCATTTTTACATAGACTTATCAAATAAAATCAGTTCAGGAAGCTCTAATTTAATCTGACAACCTCAGCCCGTCTATACAAATCTGATCTAGGGGAAATCAGAAGTTTTAGCTTGATTGACATCCATATTCTGTAAGCCAGTAAATATTTATGCTGAAATGGCACCTTTACACTCAAAAAACAAGATTATAGGAAAAACATCTCTTCTAATTTAGTACCAGTAGCACTTAACATGGTACATCAATAGCTAACACTGAGAGGTCAATGGTGCAGGAACTTTTCCAAATGGTTTTTGCCTATGATTGTAATTAACTGACTACATTAGCGACCAGTTCAAGAGCAGAACAAATAAATGGAGAGATAAAAAGAAAACAAAATACAAATAGAGGAAATAAAAAGGAGAGGTTAGATAATAGATAAAATATGGGACAAATAATAAAGTTATTAAATTTAAGTGCTATTTGGTGGTATCCCAGTCACAGGCTATTATACTTTTAAGATACATTGCACAAGAGTGCTAATATTCACAAAAGGAACAGAAAGAGGAAGATTAACAGGATGGGCAGATTTGTGACTCCTTGCCCCGTATCCTCTTTCACATAGGGTAGTTCGTTCTTCATAATTTCATATTTCTATATTTCATGTGAAGGAGCTCTGCTACTTTAAAAATGTTTTGCTTAAATTACTTTTTTTTATAATCCTCCTGTCTAGAGGAAGAAATAACAGAGAGTAAGGAGGCAAAGTTTTAGAAAATTATCTTCATTCTGCACTTGACACATCACATATTTCAGTCTGCAATTCACCACCTATAGAAAACAGATCTTCGGATATGAATTTTTTATGGCTCACATTCCTGTCTTCAAAATCATCTCCTTATATGTTTCTGTTTAACTTCGATACTTCCTAAAGTTGAAACTTTATTTTTTCTCCTGACGTACCCTATACTTTCCAGTTTCCCTAACCTTACTAACATATTCTCTCACCTACCTAAAATATTCTTACTGAGATTTTTAACCTATCTTTTAAATCCCTCCTTAAATGAAAATATGCTTTAATGACTTTCTCGAAATTCCCTTTTGGTTGGGAACTTTTCCTTCTCTGCATTATACACTGCAAAGATATATCATGAATTATATATTTGCCTTTAGTTTTTGCTTAAACTGTAAAAAGAGTATCATAGCATGTTAACAAAGAGTGAATACTCCGGAATTAGAATGTCTCGAACTTATTTTTCCACTTACTAGGTCTATGAACCTGAGCTAGTTATTTAAACAATTCAAGCCTCAATTTTCGTCTATGCAAAATAGGAAAAATAAAATGTTCCTACTTCATTGATATTTTTAAGTTAAAAAAAACAAGCAAAAATAGTATTTTTAACATAGAAACTACCCAGGAAGATACTTATTAATATTATTTTTTAATTATTTCTCTCAAAAAATTGCAAGATTTTTAGATCAGATGCTTATTTAATTCAACTATTTATAAATGATAGAATAAATCAAGGTTCTTGATGTGCATTAGGTAAAGATTATTTTATTTTTTGTTTGAAACAGACTGCATCAATGTTTCCTTTATCTTCTGTAACAGAACTTGCATTTTTTTTCTCTTTTTTGGGGAGTTTCCAGATAGAATTCTAAGCCTGTGATTACATTTGGTTTATAACACTCCTGGTGTGCTTTAATTGGAAATGTTTTCTTGTCTCAGAAGAGTAGAAAGAATAAGCAGCACACAGAGATTCTACCATAAGTGGCTGTCTTCCAGTGTGCTTATAGAGAAGACTCATTCCCTTCATCCCAGCCTCGCAGAGTTCTGTGAAGACAATATGTATACATCTTGTAAATGAAGACTCTTCATGAAGGGTCTTCATTTTTCTCTTTGTGCAACATGTACAATGGGCAACATACATCGTATCTTAATACATTTTTGTCTGTGTGAAATATTTCTCAGACGTGTTTTTTTAGTTATCCTTTCTCTGTTGCTATTAGGGCAGTATGATTATTCCCTTTTTTCTTAATGTGACAATGAGCTCAAAGAGGTTACGTGATGTGCTCAAAGTTACACATCGAATGATATGGTAGATTCTAGATCTGAAGACAATTCTATCTGATTCCAAAGAAAGTTAGCTTTTTTTGTAGATTGTTTCCTTATATGAAAATACAGGGAGTCTTCCTTTAAGTCTCAATACCTTTCTTATTAATAAGAATATTTTCAGTGATATATCTCAGATACTTTACAGAGAATACATTTTAAAAAGAAGACAATTAAAACCGTTAAATCTTATTATAGGTAAAAGAAAAAGTACGTGAAGTGTTAAGGTAGTCTAATCACAAGCTGCTAGTGAGCTCCGTGGTCTCCATTCTGTCATTTTATTCTTTATCCTTCTTAATTCAACTAGCTTTGTATTGTAGGAATCTGGGATCTGAGTTCCTAAAGTATGTAAAGTTTAATCGACTTATCAATAAAACATATGCTATAAATTAAAGTCTTGTAAAAACATATGGCATATGAGATACAAGCATGACTTGTCAAAATGATCTTGATTGGACAAAGAATAAGGAACACAGAATCAGAGAGATGGTGATTGAGTCCCCATGAAGGAGTAGTCTTCTGCCTCGTCCATGCTCCGTGCAGGAATGTTCAATGTAGTAAGCACTAGACAGTTCAGAGTGGCTTGGGGGACACATAGCAGAGAAGAGCTATGTAACCTAGCTTCAAAGGAGCACATTACGAGCTGAAAACCCCTCAGAGTTGCCACACAGTCATGGTGGTATAAATTCAGAAAAGTTGTCTATATTCTGTTGTCTGTATGAAATTGTCTATTCTTTAGTCTAGAAAAATAATAATAATAACAACTTTAAAAATTCATCATTTTCAGAGTCTCACAAGGCACAGCAGAATATTTTTCCTTATTTCTAAGAGAATACATCTATGCTACAAAGTACTATGAGTAAGAGGAAGACTTTTATTCACAGCAGGATTACTTAGTACTTACATTCATTGAATTAAATCTAATCTCCAGTGAGAAACAAGAAGGATTAGCAGATGGAGGCTAAAAGAACACTAGGGCCAACTGCCAGCAATTACTATAAATGGCCACTATAAAATCTGCTGAACCCTGACATAACTCAGCACAAAGAGGAGAGTAGATCCTGAACTAAAAGTGTTCAAATTCCCCCATACCAAAGAAAGAAGGCTAATAAAAGAAGTTCAATATCAGAGGCAAAAGATGAATTTGTAATTTTTGCACAACTATGCTTATGATCTGAAATCCATAGCTATTCATAACTATTTAACTTCATTAGTTCATTGAAACCAATATTTTCAGTATGTAATTTACTCAATTTGAATAAATTAATTTTAAAAACACTGCAAAATATGTGCATAAATAGCATTAACTAATTCTATAACTCTACATTTATCTTTCCTAAAGCTTTTTTTTAGAAATGGAAACTCACCACAGATATTTTTAATTAGGAGTAGACTAGAGCTCATTCTTCATTATCTACTCTTGACTGAAAATCTTTTTCAAAGAATAAGATAAATTACTTTAACCCTTTATTACATCTTCTTTAGAAAGCTACTCATAAGGTTGCATATTGTTAATATTAGCAAATGTGCTTTAAAATGTTTCACTCTTCTGACTGTCTCTCACTAGTCTTACAGCTATTCTGAAATCTTTTCCTTCTACAAAACAAATTTATGAAAAATGATTCCTCATGAGGGTCAGAATGGTTTCTGTTTCCTCTACCACCTACTTCAAACTTGAGGATATATATATATGTATGTATTAGGTTTTCAACTATTATTCAGTGCTCTTTATTACTATGCAAAAATCACTCCAACATTTAGTATTTTAGATAACATAGTTTCACACAGTTCTCTACTTTGGACATCATCTAGCAGAAATCCTTGCGTGTGTGTCTGTACGTCTTTGTGTGTTCCATGTGGAATCTTCAGAGGAATCTCAAATAGAACTGGGAAATCTACTCCAAAAATGATCTCATTCAAGCATGGAAAACAGTTTTGCTGGGGTTATAAACAGAAACTTAGTTTCCCTCTATTCAAGCTGGCCACGGCAAAGTGAGAGTCTCAGGGAGTAGAGTTTCTTTTATGGTGAATGGCTTCTATAATGGACAAAAAATAAAAGTTTACAGAGGTTTTTACAAATAAGGCTCAGAAATTACTTATTTTTCAGTATTACTTCTAATATAACTGATTATAAATCCACTGGCGTGACTCCAAACACTCACAGCTATCATGCCTAACAGAAGATATGGTTCATCTTAATGAAACATATCACCATGCCCTGTCAGTAAGTAGGTTCCTAAACTTTCAAGTATTTAAAGTAGTTTTCTATTACTTTTTTTATAATGAAGATGAAAAAGATAAAAAAAATACAAAGTTAAGAAAAGTAAGCAAGAAAAAAATGTTGCAAAGAAAGAAAATATCATGGGCAAAATCTTTGGTTGGAAGGAAGCAGGCTAAATATGAAGAATGCCAATGTGGCTGGAATAGAGCAAGTGAGACAAGGTTAGAGAGTCAATGGGTCCTATTAAGGTTTTGGGGATGCATTAAGGGAGTTTTCCCTTTATACCAAGAACAGTTAAAACATATAAAGGTTCTAAGGTTAAGAATTGTATTATAAGATTTCCTAGTAAAAAAATAAACACTTTAGCTGACATATATAGATCAACTTCAGGAGAAGTAGACATAATGCTAAAATAAAGTTCAAAATTGGGTAGTACCATTGCTAAAAATGGTATCAGATAAAACTAAATGGATATAATGGATGAAATGAAGAAACACAGAAGTATAATAAGAAGAGGTGATGAACTGGGTAGTAGGCATGAGGTATGGGAATGGTAGGTATCAAAGATGACTAGACCTGGGACATGTCATTTCCTGAAGTAGAAAACTAGAAAAAGATGATTTGATGTTCTTTTGGAGACACTTAATAAGAGATAGCAATATGGTAGTTGAATACATAAGATTCATGAAGCTGAGAAAATAGGAGCCATATGTATGTCTGATTATTAGAAATGATAATATGAAAAAAGATCCCTGATGAAAATACATACATAGAATGACAATATTTTTTCATTATAAAATTTTGACAAAATTTTATAGCTTTTGTTATTGCTAATGGCTCAGAGTTATATTTGTATTCACAAAATATCAGAAAAGTATAGAAAACTAGATGATTTGAATAGATGAATGGAAGAATGGATAATTTTGGAATGGAAGGTATCATTTGCAAAAAAAGAAGTTTGATATAAACTTACCTGTGTACAGGGAATAACTGGGATGTGGGGAGGGAGATGGAATAGAGTATTCACTCTGATTGTGTGAAACATTTAATGCAGTTTTAAAGTATTTAAGTAATGACTGCTTATAATGGAGCATCCAAGAATAAAGAAGAATTTTAGGCACTCTAGATGTTAGTAATCTTAGCGTGCCCTAGTGGAATAGTGGTTTGTTCAGATACCTTCGGCTGGCACAGTGCACACAATTCCAAATGACTTGCATTCATATTCTGGGAGCTGGGAGTTGGGGAAAAGCAACCAATATGAACAACTAAATAAAACAAACAATATGCTTCTCCTTTTTCTCTCTTCTTGCCTCCCTATCTCAGCTCACCTTCATTCCTACCTGCATCTTTCCTTTAAGAAAAAAAAGAAAGAAAAAGAAACTCTTGGTCTTATTCTAACACTGTCTCCTTTAAGAGAGGTTTAATTTTTCTCTTCTCTGTCTCTTTTCTTTAAATTTTATTGATGGAACATTTCATCATTACACTGTAAAGGTTTAAGATGTGCATCATAATAAATCAACTGTATATAATACATTCCGCTTACCATAAACAGTCCAGTTCTTTCCATCACCATATAATTGATCCCTTTTACCCAATTTGTCCATCTCCCTCTCCCTTCCCTTTTGGTAATCACCAATGTGATTCTGTAGTCTAAAAGCCTATTTTTGCTTGAATTACTTGTTTGGTTTGTCATCTCTTTTGAAGCAGAAAAGAGGTAGATATAAAGGGTGGATATATGTGTCACCTTTGGCATGAAGTGGTAAAAATCATCAGCCAAAAGTATACATATGTTTTTAATTTTCCTGTTGGAATATTTGATACAGTGAAAGGACTAATACTGATGACATGAGGGACAATTTCTGCTCTTGTGCTTATTTCCATTAAATGAAATGGTTTAATGAAAAGAAATCAAGATTGAAAGTCAGTAGATACATTTGGGGGAGGTGATGGCATGCAGAAATGTTTCATTAACTAGCTCTGTGATAAGTCACATACACTGAATATGTCTCATTTCCTGATTTACAGAGTCATGATGTTCCTTCCTCCTGCAGGATTCAAAGATAATCATGCATATCATGTATAAGGTATTCTGGGGAAAAGAACATTTGAAATACAATTCCTAATAGTCCAATCTTCAAATGTGAAATCGAACCACTCAGTGATTTAGAGACTTGTCCTAAATATTACACATACTGAGTAGCATAAACTGAGCTTATGTATTGAATTCTTAGCTTAAAATCCCTCATTCATGCCAGGAGTCAATTTACATTTTCAAAACTCATATCTTAATTACCCAAACTTAATACTCTATCTCTAAATATCAATGAGTGGAGGTACAAATACTTTTCAAACTACAATTTGCAGTGATAATTCTTGAAGAGTAAAACATGTGGGAAACAAAAGCAGTTAATGTAAAATTAAACAAAAGCATGTTTTTATAAGGATTCACCTAATCATTAAACACATATAAAATTGATTGACTTATTCTCTATTTCTATATTACAAACTTTTGTTAGCATCAAAATAGCTTGAAGTTAAAAATATCACAAAACAATAAAATCAGAAACAATAATTGCTTGAGGGCAATGGCCACTCTTATTATCCTTTAAGTCATTAAAATGACATATAATTATCATACAGATAAACAGAATGTCAGAGCCTTGGACCTGGCATATGGCATGTTTTGGTTCTTGTATTATTATACTAGATATATTAACGGCCAGTTTTAATACACTGTGTTCCTGAGTCGGTGTCATGTTTCTCCATAGTGATGTATTTGGTTATATTGTAGTGGGTGTTTACATGAATGTTATTGATGATTTAAGCAACTTGGCTCAGAGGTCCTTTTAATAACTCCTTCAGAAGGAGAGGTAATAATAGTGGACAATACTGTCATACAATACTTCAAAATGTTCCCATTAAGGGAGAACCACTCAGCAGTTTTTCCAGGTGCTACCTATCAGCTACAAATACCTCCTTATTTTCAGTTTTACTGTGTCAACATAAATTAATAGTGGCTTTACAAGTTAATTTTTTTACTATCCAATGCTTTCTCTGAGAGCATGTAATGAATTCATACACAGTAGTGACACATCTCTCATATTCATAATAACACTTTTATTTAACATATTGATTTGTAAGTTATCAAGACATAAAATGATCTAGCCAGAAAAAAAAAAGTGAAATCATATAGGGGACGTGCTTTCATGCATCAAGACTATGTAGAATATTAAGTTGCAAGGACATACGAGTCGGTGTAGTAGAGTGAATTGCCGAAGAGAGAATCCTTTGGAGTATGAAGTCCTTGATAGAGCAATTTCTCACCTCTACTAGCAGTAAGATATTGGGAGTATTATGAAACATCTCTTTCAATCTTCCTCTTCAATCTCAGAGTAATGATTCTTGGTGCACCCAGCTGGAGTAGTGGTTAGGTTTACTGCCTCCAGCAAAGCACAGTCCACATATATCCTAAGGATCTGAATTTGTGGGCTATTGGGGAAAGCCAAGATAAACAACTAAAGAAAATAAATTAAAAATTATTCATCATCCTCTCTCTTCCTGCCTGCCTTCTCATCTTCATTCTGCCTGAAACTTTCCTTAAAAAAAAAAAAGAGTAATTACTCAGAAATTATATTCAAGATTTTATCATTAACATTTTTGTCATATATTAAGCACCTAATTATTTATGGATACTATCATTAATTTTAATATCACTGTGACTATTAATATAAGCAACAACAAAAATAAGTAACATTTTTATTTGCCTTAGTTTAAAACATATTTATTAATTCTTTGACAACTCTCTTATTAAAAGGTATCATTTAATCCTCTTACCTTGAATATGAACTGGCCTTAGTAGTTTCTTCTAACAAATAGAATGTAGCAGAAGTTACAGTGCCTCTTTGAACATTGTCATACTGCTTGGTAGTGTTCCCTTCTGGCTTACTCTCTTTTGAGACACATGTAATTGGAGTTCTGAGCAGTCAGGTAAGAAGTTTTTGAGGCCGCCATGCAATAGAATGTGCATCGAGCTGGAGAGATGGCCAAAGTGCACCAGCTATTACATCTCCTAGCTTTTTGTTTCCATCCCATAGCCATTATCAGACATGATTCCAGCCCCAACAACAGTCCACCATTGCATGAGAGACTCTGAGTATGATGCTATTGTTCAAACCATTGCTTGGGAGTAATTGTAGATTACCAAAATACTGTTACTAGGTTATTCTATTTATGAACAGAATAAAAACGTCTCTTTTTAAGTGGTAGTGTTTCACCTCTTATAAACCTCTGTATAGAAGACTGGGAGATATGGACTGTGAAAGATAGTCCACATCTGCCAGGCTGGAGGCATGGATAAAAGTACATGGTCTCTTACGTAAGAAACAATGGTTTGGACTCTGTGAGTGGCTATGGAGGCGACACAAAATAGCAATATGCCATCTTCCCTAAGCTGTAGAAGAAAAGGGCTTGGATTTAGGGACACTGGAACCCATTTGCCATCTGCACAGTCATTCTATTGCGTGTCTGAAACTCTGCTCATGTAATACCAGACTCCTGAGAGTGTTCTGTGAATGCACATATGGATATCCCAGATGTCACAGGACATCATGTATTGTCAGGGACAGCTGGTTGCCAAAGAACTGTTTTTTCAGTGCTCTCTGAACCTGAACGCCCTAAAGGTCTTATCTCTCAAAACATATGTTGTAACTGCTTTGATGTATTGGCGCTTAAAGTATTTGCTGTATTGCTTTTTGAAGTTGTATTTCTTTTTGAAATGACCTATCCTTGTAAGCCTGTGAATGACGTAGGGAT